>JAIUZE010006150.1:0-79329 GCA_022085475.1 Heliosperma pusillum
TGGACCTATATTCGGTTCTTAGGATTTGTATTATTTAATACACTCTTTTATTTCCGTATTTATACGGGAGATATGTCTCCCGTTTTAGATACTTCTTATGTATAATATTATTTCCTTTTTGTTATGAACCTTTTTCTTTAAGACACCTTTGTTATGATGAATATATTTAATGGTAGGTTCCGGTTTTAAAATTTACCGATTTTCACTAAAGTGAACCTATTAAAAACGTATTCTCATCTTTTATTTATTTAAATTACTTGTTTATCTTTCCGCTAATTCGAGGGTGTCACAGGAGCGATAAAGCTCTGATACCAACTGTGACAACCCTCGCGAATGCGGATAATAAAAACATACAAGCATGTGAATTTAATAGCGGAAAATACGGTATTTTTTAAAAACCTTTATACATGCTAGATAGAAAATACGAGGTATGTCAAATATTACAAACCAAAGTACGAATATACCACAACAAGAGACGGAGTCTCTCAAAATGTTATAAATGTCAAAGTGTTTAGCAAACTAGCTAAAATCGTCTAGAGGTGTTTCTATCCAGGGACAACGCCCGCTAGCTCACACCCCAAACCCAAAATATCATAGCAAAAAGCCATCCATGCAAGCAACCTGTTCATCCATTAAAAACATGAACGCCACAATCAGTGGGGAGTAACTCCGGGTTCTCCCAGCCATATCACATTAAACGTACATAGAAGGAAATACAAAAGTAAAATCATGCATATATAGATATACATGTGAGATACGATAAGGATAGATAGGCAATTCAATATATATAATGATAAGAGTATATGAAATACAAATCCGAATCCATCATGTTATACAAAGACTCGGGGAAGACACTCTTAGGCAACCGAATACGCTCACTAGGGCTTGCATCTCACCGTTAGCGGTATAAGTTTGATAAGATTGAGACTCGACAAACAAACCATGCCAAGTCATGCGATGATCACAAATATTCCATCATATTATCATGCATTCAAACATACAATACGATGACGACCTCTCTCACTGTAAATGAAATGCACTAGCACCGTGTACATGACAAGTATGATTAAAAGGCATCCACGGGATAAGACGTTTCCCTGAACTCATACACGATCACATTTCGTATATGTAGACTAATTTCCTCCCAGTAGAACGACGATAATAATACGGTCCTAGTCTAAACCTGGCCAGACTCTCGGAATAAGACGTGTTCCGATTCGACATGTGGTAAGACGTTCCACATCCAAGACTCGGTCAATCATAGACGCCGAGTACCCCAAATTCGGTCGACATTCACGAAAGAGGCAGAAAAGAGCACAAGCCTCATAACAAGCGGTACGCTACATGCAAATAACACCACCTCACAAGTACCAAATATTTGACGGCCGGGTCGATCAACGCAAAGCGTTCGCCTCCCAACAACGTCGTCGTATGCCCACTAACACATGCAATTAAGTAGTAGGATACATCCCCGTTCCGACATTCCAGCCTTACGAACGTGGAGGTAGCCAAGGGAATGAGAGTACAAAGCACATAACAAAATAGTGCTCAAACCGTATCATTTGTAAAGACCGACTCAAAGTGGGACATATCAAAAACCGTCACAAAACATGAGAATAGGGAATTATATAAAATTAACTATGATAAAAATGAATCAATACATGATACATAAGCATTAGAACAAGTTTATGGAGCATAATGAATAAAAACATAAATCACCTCTCCAAAACAGCGTTGTTTGGAAACCAACTAAAACAAGGGTCCACTTCAAACGGTCATAACTAGAGTTCTAGACATGCAAATGCAGAAATTCCAAATGGAGGTGATATCTTATCCTCTTAAGGTTCCAACGGGATGTCACAAGCCCAAAAAAAGCAAGTAACGAAGGAGATATGATCATTTTACGAAAAGGGGTCAGTGCAGGAAAATGCAGTCGGCCGCGCGTAACGCTGCCAGCGCCCCACGATGCTGCCAGCGTCCTACGACGCTGCCTGCGTCCAATAACGCTGCCAGCGTCCTTCACGGGATTCAGGCACGATCAAAACCAACATGTTATCAACAACAAAAATCCTCATTTATCATCACAAACCATCAATTCTCATATCAATTAACAATTAACAACATCCATCTACAACATCACAAGTCCTAAGCATACTAACCATAATCTAAATACGATTACTAGCCTAGAAAACACATAAAACACGTAAATGATATCGAGTAACCCTTCACCGTTACCTTTTTGCGTCTTTAATCGATTTCTAGAAAGTCTCCACCTAAAATTAGATAACAAAAGATGAATATCATTCACCTTGAGAAAGACGGATAATTTAAAAAGCGAGAAAGACGGTAATTTTATGACCAATACGAATAGAGGAAGATGAGAGGGGAAGAATAAGACGAACTTACGTGAATTTTAGCGGGAAACGAATGAGTTATGACGAATCTAAGCTTGGAAAGATTATGAAAGATTGGGTTTTGGGTTTCTTAGAGAAGAAGGAAGTGTTTGAGTTGTGTGAGTTAGGTTAGGGTTAGGAAGGAGTATATGAAAGGTGAGTGGAAAAAGTCAAGAAAAGTCAAAGACGGCTTAAGACGGGATTCACTTGAAATATAGCGAAAAATCCAAATACGAACTCGGAAATTCTAAATTCGACTCGAAAAATTAAATTCTAAATTAAAACTAAATTTCGCTAAAAAGTATCCGTAAAATATTTTACTTATAAAAATAGGGTACATTTGCGGGTGTTACATCAATATCCTCCCTCATCTATCACTATAGATTATGGGTACTTAAGATCCGATATGCATCTTCCAAGTCTTTCATCTAAAATAATTTCCCAAACACTCCTTCACGGAAGACAATGTCAGTACATCATTCCCAATGATTAATATATCTCTTACATACAAGACATGGAAGACAATTTGCTCCCACTAAACTTCATGTCCTAACATGACCATTTATACTCCCACTTAACTTCATGTAAAAACATGGATCTTCGACAATTTGAGGAACCATTCTCTCTTATCATGAAATGATCATTAAAACCTCTTAATCGCTTTTCTAGGATCACACATTGATCTTTTAGGCTTTGTACAACAACTTACCCATTTCTAAATACCCATTTAGAAAGATGATTTTCAATAACTCTTTAACCGATTGTACAATTAGAATTCTTGGTCGACGAAATACATTTATTGTCATCTTTAGCCCAAAACACATGGGCCATGGACCCTAATCTTTCCGTTGAGAACAACCAAATTTCGATGTAATAACAATTTATTACCTATCTTCTTTAAATGAAATAAATTGGTGATCTATCGATAATTGTAATTGACGCGGTCGATTACTCGATAAAAAATGTATGTGTGATTTATATGGCGATTTGGCATGCATGTAACATATAAATAAAATGCAAGCATAAAATAAATTCCTAGTATGGCTTTCCTATAAATAGAAAATCAAATAATCTATTTACAAATTCGGAAACAACCTCCTTTGGTCCCTTGATTTTCATGTGCACGCCTCCAAAGGACACTATCTTTTTCGAAACACCTTTCCGAATGGCTCCGTCTTTAGGAAACTCCGGGATTACAAATAATTACAAATTATGTAATAAAATTACAAGACTTTCCTATTATACATATGTAAAAATTAAATATTACAATAAAAGTGATATGAGATCACAAAACATTACAACTAAATCAATATTCCCTTACATTACGGGTAATATCGATTAAAACTAAGGCCATACTAAGACAAATTACGTAATTCAAAATTACATAAATCCAAAAATGACATTCATTCATTCAAAATGCAGCATAATTATATGTAAAACTCATGCAATATATATATGTGCCAAATCACCCCAATAAAACCTATATCGTATATAACCCGATTATATGGAAATGCGTGATAATAACCAATTAAAACCACAAATTAATACTTAAATCAAATTTAAGTCCAAGTTAATGATCCTATCTATTTTACGACTCAAAAATTAGTCTCTACTAATTATTTGATAATAATTCAACTTAGTTTTGCATAATTGCTCGTTTTTTTACCCTTATTCACATAACGTTTATGTAATAATTCCAAATTTAATTACAATTATTTATAAATTTGAAAATAAAAATTTTGGATATTCTGGAACATTTCCAGGAACATCATCATGTCAAAAGTTTAGTAAAAAAATTTCGAATCATTTTAGAAAAATATATAGTCGCACTTAATCGATTTTATTAAATAAAATACTCAAAACACACAAAAATTAATCTAATTAATTTTCTACTTTTAAATATAATATGTAAAATATATTGTCAACATATGATAATTTTGTCATGCCATAAAATTTGTTTTAGCTTTTTATGCAAAAATAATCACTATTTATGACCTTTTAACCATTAAAAATCATAAATCATGCAAAATAAATCATATTTATCTCAAATGTTATATACAATAGGTCAAATATGCATGTGATATCATACTACAATTTCATGGTCAGAGACAAACTCTAACTATGTTTAGTATATAAAAGTTCATTTTACTCATTAAAATGTGCTTATTTAATTAAAAATCATTAAATAAAGCAATAATCTTCCACAAATCATCAAAATGACCTAACACCATTTTAGGGCCATAAGGTATATCATGCATAAAAATTTCGTCACTTTATCATATAAATCACAAATTTATAGTTTTATTTTGTTACTTTAACTAGTACAAACTTATAAAACCGATTTGCATGGAACATCCATAAGCTCTGATACCAATTTTTAGGTTCAAATACCTACTCATAAGACTATTATTATGATATACTAAGTAACTCTTTAATTAGTTTCCAAGATCTAGTGCATGCAAACTATGTAAATTGAAATAGAGAAAGAGAAATGTTCCTCACATTGTGGTTTTGGTCGGGTATAGGCACAAGTGTAAGAAACCTTCTTACAACTTTTTATTGAGCTAAAGATAGATGTATGAATATCCTAGTTTGAAGTGTAGGAATTGTCCATGGTGATGCACCTAGACTATCCCTTATCACTCAAATGTAAGCTTACTAGAACTACAAATGAGTAGCCTTTAAAACCGAGTACAACACGTTTCTAATTACTACTCTAGTAATATGGTGTTAATACTTGAACACAACTTCTATGAAACTTCTTAAGTTTCTAACTATATTTTATTTCTAGTGAGAAGTTGTAGTTAAATAATAAGATGAAGTAGTAATCAAAATAAGAGGAAAACGTCCTCTTATTTACCTCACAAAAACCGGCACCCATTGGGAGTAATGAGCATGCTCATTACTTTTTGTCTTAACAAGGTGGTAGGGTGGCTATAGGCATTAGGGTAGTAATCATGGTGTTTAAGCTTTGATTAGAACATTTAATCCAAACCTAAACCCTACCCTACACCTTGCAAAACCGGTGCACCCATGTTAACATGGGTGTCCATTTAATTTTGTGATTTTGTCAATTGTCACATTTGTGACATGTGACATGTGACATGAACTTAGCTTATAAACGTGCATTTAACTACTTTAAATGCAATTTCATAACAAATAAATTAAACTTAACATTTTAAGTAATAATTTATAATCACACATATATAAAATGGGTCATCTCATATTTGATTAATATAATCTACAACTAATTGTAATCATAATCAACCAATCATGCTTATCTCAAATGTTTCATAAACGTTCAGCATTCTTAGTAATATAACTATTAAATTACTAAATTGAATCTTATTTAATCATATTACAATAAGATATAATTCTCACTAATTATACAAACTTGTTCTATTTAAGGAATCAATTAATCTGTATCGTTATACAATTAATTAATATTCTTGATTAGGGAATCGTCCTTTTGGTTTGACCTCAAGGGATCAACTGATCACCACGGTCATACGACAGTAACGTCAAACTCTAGTAAGCCAATCGTTACCGATTAATGTGGACCAGTTGACTATAATTTTAATCACCCCTTTGTGTTCTTGTTATTGAGATTTAATTAAGTGAGCGCACTATTTTTGAGGACACTTACTCCAACAATCTCCTCAGTCGAAGACGAAGTTCATATGTTGAAAGATGAAGGAAGATATTCCACCATTTCTCCTACCATCGACGACTTTATCACATGGGCTAAGAGTGTAAGTAGGCAAGTTTCAGAGCTTGAAATCATTGTAGCATCCCTACACACTCCAGGTGCCACACCCCAAGAAAGCATACCACGAATTCCAGTTCTATCTCAAGAGTCTACGATGAAAGCGGTAATCACAACATGTGATAATCTAGTCAAGCAAATAATCACTTTGGAAGCCGAAATCGTCAGATTGAGAGAACTCAATACCGTTAACGAAATATGGGCCGATGACGATGAGGATGAATACCTCACAGAAAATCATCAAGTCAAAGATAGTGTAGATACATTCAAGGCTAGCGAAGATCAAGATATAGACTATCTTACTTATTCAGGGCGTCCTTATCAAAATGTCTCTCAGAATGGTCCTAACATTAATGGTCCATTTGCTAACACCAATGTCGTCACCCCAAATGATGGCAAAAATACATCTACCGACCATTTACTAAAACAACTACAAAAGACAAAGACTGATATTTCAGTTTGGCAGTTAGTTGCGAGTTCATTTCCCCATCGCCAAGCTTTATTACTAGCACTGGAAAAGTTGAATGTAGCGCACGACTCTACACCTGACGACGTAGTCAACTTGGTCCTCCAAGACTCAATTAAACTAAGTAACCCAGTTACTTCTTTGTATGAGGATTTGCCTCCTTTTGGCGCCAGTCACAATCTCGCTCTATATATCACAATCACATGCGTAAGGAAGAACGTACCAATGACTTTGGTAGATGATGGCTCCGTAGTCAACGTCATACCACTAAAAACAACACGTAAGTTGGGCATGAAAGAATCAGATTGGGCTCCTACCAACCAAGGTGTTCGAGCATAAGATGGAACACGACGTAAGGTAATAGGGCAACTCAACCTCACTATTACTAGGCCAATTGAGCGAAAGGTTAACTTCCAAATTGTGGACATCGAAGCATCTTTTAATATACTTCTAGGGAGGCCTTGGATTCATGCTTCTAAAGCGGTAACATCCACCTTGCACCTTGCATCCAGTATATGAGCTTGGAGGATTTCAGAGCATAAATCTCGTAGAGAGTGAATTGGCACCCTTATACTTCGATCCATACTCAAACTTAGTGGTCAACCACATACTCAAATCCCAGGGATACTTCCCAGGAATGCAATTGATCCCCATCAGGAAGAGTACCTTTGAACCTTACAAAGAGAAGAATTCCGGAAAGATACCATTAGGATTGGGATACAAACCTACGAAGGAAGAAACCGTAGAAATGCTTACTCAGGTCCAAAATCGTAAAAGTAGAGGAATCCAGATGCAATCTTATCTCCCTACTCTAAATGGATACTTCTTTAAGGAGGGGAGTCAAGAATACTTTCACGGATTTCCCGAACCATGGCACTATAAGGGAATGCAATTAGCTGGAATCGAGGTCTTCCACGATTGCTACTTTATCCCCTCAGAAACGGTTCCTAGCGCCAAAACCCGTCAAACACCTTGTTTAGACGAGCAAGCCGTTAGTCTTCTATTTGGGGAGGATCGATTCATCAGAGCTCCACAGGATGAGATTATTACCATGATACTTCAGGACGATCATTTCAACCCTACAACATTGATCACAGACGCTGGCTCAAGTCAGCCGAAAGGATGGAGGAAGTCGATCAAGTGGACTAACAATCAAGGAAAGCTCTTCAAGGTCACTACAAGAGAAGGAGATATGTTCAAAGGAGAACCGGGAGACAATGAATTCGAGTCAGCGTCAGAGTCGGAGTCGGAGTCAGAGTTTGAGTCTAGCGAATTTCCTAGACAATCTCCTCTTGTCGTCACCCCCCATTCCTTTATTCCCCCTAGCGTAGCATCAAATTATAACAGCAGCTTGGGGAATGTCCCAACAACTGTTTCCTTACCGCCACTGACTATTGAACATATGGCCTCTTTGTTTAAGCTATTTTCAAAATTTAATATGAATTAAATCGGATTCTGCTTACTTTTTGTGTTGTTGTGAATGCAATTCTATTTACGATGATAATGAGGATGATCCTGACCTAGACTCAATAGAATTACCTCCCTATATAATTAGAAAAATACTACAGGAAGGGGGAAGGGGCACCAGTCATAGAAAATACCGAACCCATCGACGTAGGAATCGAACTAGAACCCCAAGAACTTAGGATAGGGACGACTTTAAACCCAACTGAAATGGCCAATTTCGTCGACCTCCTACACGAGGTCAAAGACGTTTTTGCTTGGTCCTACAAGGACATGCCAGGGATCGACAGAGATATCGCAGAACACCGAATTCCAATCAAATCAGGTTTCAAACCTGTAAAGCAGAAGCTTCGTCGAATGAGGACCGAATGGGCTCTTAAGATTAAAGAAGAAGTCGATAAGCAATTCAAAGCCGGGTTCATCAAAGTTTCCGAGTACTCTGATTGGCTGGCTAACATAGTCCCTGTACCAAAAAAGGATGGGCGAATCCAGGTCTGTGTTGATTTTAGAGACTTGAACAAAGCAAGTCCCAAGGACGATTTTCCTATACCACATATCATCATATTGGTAGATAATTTAACAGATCACGCGTTGTTATCCTTCATGGATGGATATGCCGGGTATAATCATATCAAAATGACCAAAGAAGATATGCATAACGCAACTTGCGTCACTCAATGAGGCACATATTGTTACACAGTTATGCCATTTGGACTAATTAATGCAGGAGCTACATATCAACGTACCACGACTACGATGTTACATGATATGATGCATAAAGAAGTAGAGGTGTACGTAGATGATATGATTGATGTGTACATTGATGATTGTTACATCGACAACCTTCGCAAGTTTTTCCTCAGATTGCGCAAATACAACATGAGACTCAATCCTCATAAATGTGCATTTGGAGTAACATTAGGCAAACTTATAGGATATGTCGTCAGCCAGAGAGGAATAGAAATTGATCCATCTAAGATCAAAGCCTTAATCGAAATGCCGCAGCCCAAAACAGAGAAGGAGGTTAGAGGCTTCCTGGGCAAGGTATAATATGTGAGCCGATTCATATCGAAACTCACTATGATCTGCGAACCTATTTTCAAAAAGTTAAAGAAAACAGATCATACCATATGGGATGACGACTGTCAAAAAGCATTTGACAGGATTAAAGAGATATTGGCTAAACCACCTGTGTTAATGCTTCCCCAAAGAGATCAACCTCTTGGTTTATATCTCACAGTCACAGAAATTGCCATGGGGACTATGCTTGCACAGACCGTTGGAAAAGAAGAAAGATCTATCTACTACCTTAGTAATAAGTTCTTAGAATATGAATGTAAATACACACCTCTCTAAAAGACATGCCTCGCTCTTGTGTGGGCAACAAAAAAGCTACGCCACTACATGCTTAGCTACTCCATCAAGGTGTACTCTAAAATGGACCCCGTCAAATACCTTTTCGAGAAACCCATTCTCAACGGACGTTTGGCAAGATGGAACTTAATGCTCTCAGAGTTGGATCTCAAGTACGTACCTCTGAAGGTCATAAACGGACGCGCTGTTGCTGAGTTTTTCGCAGATAATCCTATCTGTGGTACACGGGGGGGCAGAGGGGGGGGGGGGGGGGACCACGGAGGACAAGCATAAAAATACGCATTTGTGGAGTCGCCACCAATTTTTATGGGAAATTGGAACCATTCGAATACTCTATGCCATGTAAATACACAAAGTAATGACATGAACATTAAGAACTCGTTACCCTTAGCATTCTGTTTCTAGAATGACTCTCGTGGATGCCACTGAACATGGATGGTCACAGAGATCTGAAGTAAGGGGTGGGGGTACGTATTAGGAAGCTCTTTAATCGAACACCTAATCCCGCCCGCCTCGATAGCGACCTCTACTAATGATTAGGGAAATCGTTCGTACTTGATATGTTATCGATTATATGCATGCAATGCAACATCCAACATTTTAATCCTAGTGTGTGAATTAGACTATGTCGGTGAACCTGTAATTAGCACTCAATTATGTCGAAATTGGGGATTAGAATTAATTACATATGCGAGAGAAGTAAGAATCTCACAATTACAATGACTGAATAAGATTACAATGGATTACGGGATTTACGCCAGAAATACATCCAAAATGGAGATGTGAAGAAACAAGAAAATATTTGAAAGCTAAAAGACATATTAGGAGCGATATTATGACTAATAGTTAGTTAATTTTGTAATTAAAGCTACGTCAAAGCGAGAACAGAAGTTCAGGGACAGAAGTCAACCTAGAACAGGCGCTGCAACGGTTAAGGAGAAAATTATCTCATGAGATGTGAGTACTTTACTGGAGAAAATTCAACAGGAACTTATTGAGAATCCAAGGGATAAGGAGTTGATAGCTAAAGAGATAAAATTATCTCATGAGCTAAGGGGAATGATTGTAGCCAGGGATAGTTTTTTACTTCAAAAGACAAAACTGCAGTGGCCTGTTCAGGGAGACGATAATACCTCTTACTTTCATCATGTGATTAACAAACGAATGAGGATGAATAAGGTGTTGATGATTGAGGACCAGAATGGCAATGTGTGTGTGGGGAGTACTAATATTCAGACTGCTTTCTTGGAATATTATTATGGGCTTTTAGGCTCTAGTACTATAGTGAATGATGTGAATGTTCGACTTGTTAGAAGGGGCACATGTTGTACTAGTGATCATTGGAATATCCTCGATAAACTTGTTACCATGGCAGAAATTAAAGATTGCTTGTTCAATATTTCCAAGGATAAATCTCCTGGACCAGATGGCTATAATAACCAATTTTACAGAGATTCTTGGGGTATAGTGGGTAAGGAGGTGAGTGAGGCAATTCTGAACTTTTTTTATACTGGACAATTGCTGACTCAAATCAATTCGACTGTTATTACTCTTATTCTAAGATGGATAGGCCTACTAGTGTTAAGCACTTCAGACCCATTTCCTGCTGCAATGTAGTGTATAAAACCATTTCTAAACTCATTTGTAATAGGCTTGCTTTGGTCCTTCCTTATATAATCAGTAGGAAGCAAGGGGCTTTTATAAAGGGGAAGAGTATCCTAGAGAATATCTTAATTTGCCAAAACCTGGTAAGGCTTTATAACATGAAAAATTCTTCACCAAGATGTATGTTGAAGCTGGATCTTCAGAAGGCTTATGACTCAATCGAATGGGGATTTATTGAGCAGATGTTGGATGCCCTGAATTTCCCTGATAAGATGAAAGGCATGATTATGACTTGTTTGAAATCCACCTCCGTTACTCTTAATTTGAATGGTGCTGCTTTTGGTTATTTTAAAGGGCAGATGGGGCTTCGACAAGGTGACCCAATGTCTCCTTTATTATTTACAATATGCATGGAATATTTGACATATGTTACACAGAAGTGGTACTTTATATACCATACTTTATGTAAGGGATTGAAGCTCAATCATTTGTTATTTGCAGATGATTTACTGATCTTCTGCAAGGGGGATGTACAGTCTATGGTTTTGATGCTAAGGTCATTGGCAACTTTTTCATCCTCATCTGGATTAAGAGTTAATGCAGCTAAATCCGAAGTGGTCTTAAGTGGTGTGGATGATACTTTGAAACAACATATAATTCAAATCTCTGAATATCAGGAAGGCCAATTGCCTTTTAAATATCCGGGGATTCCTATTCAAGCTGGAAGATTAACAAGAATGGACTGTCAAATCTTAATTGAAAAGATTGTTAATAAGATCAGAGGTATAGGAGCAAAATAGTTACGCTATGCAGGTAGATTAATTCTTATTACCTCTGTGCTGAACACTCTCTATAACTACTTGAGTTCGATTTTTTTAATCCCCAAAGGTGTTATTAGAAGAATTGAGGCAATTTGTAGAAATTTTCTTTGGGATGAGGGAGTAGAGTACAATAGAGCCCCCTTAGTTGCTTGGCATAAGGTTTGTTGTAGCAAAAACGAAGGTGGTTTGGGAATACAAGAGGCAAGTGTGTGGAATGAGGCCTTAGTTGGAAAATTGGTGAATTGGGTTTATACAAATGCAGACAGATTGTGGTTTCAATGGATCCATCATATTTACTTAAAAGACAGGGAGTGGGATGAATACATTCCTCTTCCTGATTCAAATTGGAACTGGAGGAATACCTGTAGGATAAAGTCTAAATTAGCTGCTGGTTTTGTTAATAATCAACAGTTACATGATCCACATGGTTATTCTATTCAGTCAGGGTACTGTTGGTTGCAAGGCTCACACCAACAGGTATAGTGGTATAAGAAAGTATGGGGGGAAACGGAACTATACAAAACACTCATTTATCAGCTGGTTGATCAAGAATGCAGCTCTCAATACAAGGGTCAAAATGCAGAGAATTGGCCTGGTAGAATCTGATGCATGTGTTCTATGTGAGCAGTGTCCTGAAACTCATGGTCATTTGTTCTCTGACTGTCATTACACCCGGAGGATTTGGAATAGCATTGAATGCTGGTTGAGAATACATAATGTCAATAATGGAAGGTCTAAAATGCAACAGAAAATGTATTACATGTGTAGGAATGCGTGCTGGTATATGTTATGGCAAGAAAGGAATCGAGGACGTCTAGAGTTGCAGATTAGAAGACCTAAAATGGTGATTCAACAGATCAAATTAATGATGCGAAGCAGGATAATCAAAATGATGAAAAATAGGATCTTAGTAGGAGATAGACAATGGCTACATAGTTTAGCAATTCCTATATTATAAATTGTAGTTTTGTGAAAGTAAACTTTGGAAGATGTAATTGTATTTGAAATTATTATAATACAAAGCTCACATTTTACCAAAAAGGTTTCTTCTCGACGTCTGATGACTACTAAAAAGGTTTTGTAAAAAAGGTTTTGTTTTGAATTCGATTGTGAACTTACTTCTGACGTGAATCTTACATTGATTGAAATAAAGAATAAATAAATACAAGTAAAAAAGACGGGATTTACATCCTCAGACTTACATGTTTGACGAAACAAGATTAACTAAGTTAACGTTTAGTGATTGCTCGACTCGAATGTACGTAGAAAAGGCCCTCGTTAGAGGATTTATGATTGATTGAATTGATTGATTAGTGGTCAAAAGGGTCGGTCATGCAACGTGACAGGTACTCAGAAGGATTTGAGCTTACGTGGTCGATTGATCAAGCACGTAGATGATGAAAGCTTAGAGGAAAGTCTAGAATGCAAAGAGAGAAGAGAAGGGCAGAACACTCGCGTGCCTAAAAAGTGAGAACGAAGCTCTCCTTTTATAGTAGAAAATGTGAAGAGTTTTGAAATAACTCAAACTTATCATGAAAATATTCTCAAAACGGAGAAAACGGGCTGAGGAAAAGGCGTAGCATGAACTGCGATCCTTCAAAGGGACGCAGCACCTTCTGCGTTATTTTCCCAGAGGTTTCCTTCTGTAGAAGGAAGATTTCTACGTTTCTATTACGGAATTGTGGTAGATCTATACTTCCTTTTTGAAAAGATACGAGATACATTTTATCAAAAAGATAGATTTGAAGATTTAATAAAATATTCAAAATATTCTAGAGCGTTCTGACTCGGCATTGTAAAACGGTTTCTAGAAAATGAAGCGGTTTTCGACCCGGACTCCAAATGAACTCTAATGACTGTGAAAAAGACCATACCGGTGCGTAGATGACGACCAAGGGGTAGACACAAGTGTTTGAGCTATCACTTGACGATAAACTTACTAATTGTCATAAATCGTTTCGCGTACCAAACATGTAGCCCAATCATCACTAGGTGGTTGGTGGAAGGTGTAGAATTGAGGTATCTACAGAGCCCTCACTTTGACAGAGGTTTGTACAAGGCAAAATTCAAAGTATAGCTACCAGGTCAATCGAAGATTACAACCTGACGACTATGGCGACGCGAGGCGGCTCAAAGGGTCTGAACCAAGTACCTGTTGTCGGGAACATTTTAAATTCTGTCGACCATCGGGGAGGGTCGTTTAAAGTCCATTAGACTACGTATAAAAGCTCGCCAGCCATAAGAAGAAGTCATACTTGAGGCATCTTCTTACTTGGAATGAGGTGCGTGGTGAGGCTTGCTAGCCGTTTGAATGGGGTGCGTTATGAGGCTCGCTAGCCTCTATTATATGTGAGAATTTGCCAGTCTATGTCCTTAGGCGAACTCTTGTCGTGGAAACATGTATATTGAAAGAAAACTGCAAAATACTGCTGCACTGGATATACGGAAGACTCTGTTAGGATCGAATCATTCAGGGGAATCTACTCGGTTGTGGCGAGCAACATCCTAATGATAAAAGACGGGCCCACAGATTGTATGTCCGAAAGGTGGGTCCCTGCTGGGGTGAAAACATTATGTGACGGCTTTGAAGCCTATCAAAGCGCGGGTATACGGAAGACTTTGTCAGGATCGAATCATTCCGGGGAACCTGCTCGGTTGTGGCGAGCGACATCCTGATTATAAAAGATGGGCCCACGAATTGTATGTCCGAAAGGGGGGTCCCAAACATTGCTTGTTTCTTGTTGTTTTTTGAATTGGTTTGAAAAGTGACGAACGATCGTCAATTAATTTTCTTTTGAATTGATTTGAAAAGTGACGAACGATCGTCAATTGAGGATTTTTTTTAATTGATTTGAAAAGTGACGAACGATCGTCAATTGAAGATTTTTTGAATTGATATGAAAAGTGACGAATGATCGTCAATTGAAGATTTTATTTGAATTGATTTGAAAACTGACGAACGATCGTCAATTCAAGAGTCATTTGATACTCGCAGGAGATCGAGGTGGTAGGCGTCGCCCAGCTTACCCTAAGGTTTGGAGTACACTGATGCGGCCGACTTCACGATGATCTCGGAGCTCCGCGACTTTAGCGAGGCGGTGACCGACTTTGGATTGGACGAGTGACATCACTTAGTGAGAGGGTAAGCCTCTAATTTTGGCTATTTGAATTGCATAGGAATGCATTTGATTTGACCCTTATTTGAATATAGGAGGCACCGTCTCAGCACGTAGCGTTGTGGAGGGTGGCCAACCAGCTGCGCGCTACGGCCATCGAGGCGCTCTCGGGTGGCCGAATTGACAGGTATGAACATCTCATTCCCTTTCCATCTTATTTTATCTTTTTGTACCTTGAAATGAAATGATTGAAATGAGGCCTTTCTTCACAGAGAGACTTGGAGCGGGAGTTGGCGGAGTTGCGGGAGGAGACGACTCATCTCTTGAGGTAGCTGGAGGCCAGGGATGCTGAGATCGCCGCTCTTGAGGCGAGTGTAGCCGAGCTGGGTGGCGATGAGGATTAGTTGTCCTTTGTTTTGCTGTTGATTTGTACATTTTGACTTGTTTTTGTACATTTTGGATTTTGACTTTGTCTTGGGCGAAAGCCCCCAGTTTGATGTACATATATATATTTGAGTGCCTTTGCTATTGGGTGTTCTTTGTTTCTGCAGGTTAGTCTAAAAACAGGTTTTGGTAGGTGACGGTTTATGCCGTCATGCTGCCGAAATTCATGTAGAAATCACATAATGTACATGTAGCATATTGGTGACCTAAACTCGCACAAAACGGGATACCCCCTTAAAAAAAGAATTTTAAAGGAAATGTATAAGTGTTTGAAATGACCAGACATGTGCAAGTGTTTGAAAGAAAGAAAGAGGAGTGCAATGATTCTTCTAAACAATGAAAGAAAATGAATAAGTGTGCTCATTTGGCGGCCATGTTGATTTCCGTCTTGAAAAGCGAACCCGACAAGGATTAGGAAATCCTAGATGAAGTTAGTTAAGAAACTGATGAGATTTTCCTTTATTAGTCTTATCAAATTTCAAATGCAAACGCAAATGTCCTTCTATTTAAATTTAAAATAACGACGGGTTGAATCCTGTGAAGGATTGCCTACGTATTCATAAAAAAATGAAATCAAACCCTGTGCGTAGTTTGAAAAAATGTAAAAGAATAATCGTTCGAAGCAACAACTTGTAATGAACTTAGAATTAAGTTTATTTGATGACATGAGGATATCCAAATGTCAAAATAATGCAAGAGCATAACGACATTAATCTTAACTGGCCAGGGGCCGGTTTTATTTCGTGTCGCATGAGCGGCACGTGGGTTACGCGAGGCGTGTTTTTTTTGCCTGCGAATTTGAATGAGTTTTTCCCTCTTTATAGTTACAAGCTCGGCAAATTACGCAAAACTAATACTGTACAAACAAAATACTTTTGTGACCATATAAGCTAGTGTATATAAATCGAATTCTTAGATGCTAAACAAGGGTGAAAAAATGGAATGGAGTGGAAGGTTCTAATGGTGTTAGAAGACACTGGAGATCTGTGTATCTCTCACTCACCTAAATGAATGAAAGGATTGTCCCAAAGGGCATGGAGACATGGTAACTGCGAATTGATTCGTCTGAAACATGTGAAAAGATGACTATTTGAGGGATTTTGTTTTGTTTGTAATTTTTGGCTGGAGAGATTTTTTTTGATTTTTGACACTTTCAATTTGTATTGATTGACTGAATTTTTTTTGTCTTGTCTTGTGAATTTTTGAAAATATTTGAGACTTTTGATTTGAAGTCGTTGGACTTTTTTTTGATGATTTTAGGCACGATTGAACTAAAAATTTGGTTTGACCCTCGGGTGAGCTAGGTTTCTACCATCCATGGTAAGCGTATTAAATTGTTTGGTATAGTATGCAATTTGTCTTTATTTGGTAGAAAAATGGAGTCTCCAAACCAAGATGTCACCTAGAGACACGGCGATCAAGGAATTTTCACACCACAGGATATGGAAAAGGTGGTAAATGCACGCCCTCGTTAAGGCTCATTCTAAGAGGTCGAGTGATCTACACTAAAGAGATACGACTTAAAGTATTTTAAGTCTATTCTACTAGTTAAGGGTAAAAAGTAGAACAAGTGACTAATAAAAAGTACATGTGCTCTTTTTACTTTTCTGTTTTTGGCAACTCAAAGAGGACTAGGATGATCCAATTTATTAACAAATGCTAATATAGTGACGACAAATAGCCCCATTCTGATGTCGTCCTCAATTTCTTGTTCCTAGCACACTCAAGTCTTTGAAAGACTTTATGTTTTTGTATCTCAGGTGGTTTGCATAAACAGGTCACAAATTGTCCACGAACGTTTCCACAAGAGTAGCTTCATCTGGACTTTCAACAAGTTGTGTGCTAGTTTTCCTCCACCTACTTAGGAAGTCGGGAAACCTTCTTTCTCCTTTTGGGTAAGAACCTCTAGAGTATGCATATTTACAAGAATCTCAGCATTGTCTGCGTATTGCTTGGCGAACTCGATTGCGGCATCTTCCCAGGTTGCAATTTTCTTATGTTTCAGAGAATAGAACCATTGCTTAAGAATAGTGTCAAGAGATGAAGGAAAGATTCATAAGAACATCTCGGGTTTGATAATTTTGATAGACATATAATCTTTGAAGGCACGAATGTGATTCAAAGGGTTCTCATGCCCCATGAACTTTGGGATGTCAGTCTGTAGATACCTCGAATCTACAACTTCCGCCAACCACCCAATGATGATTGGGCCGCATGTTTGGTATGCGGAACGATTTATGACTATTCGTAAGTTTATCGTCAAGTGATAGCTCAAACACTTGTGTCTACCCCTTGGTCGTCATCTACGTGCCGATACGGTCGTTTTGACAGTCATTAGAGTTTATTTGGAGTCCGGGTCAAAACCCGCTTCATTTTCTATAAACTGTCTTTTAAAACCGTGTCTGAACACTCGAGAATATTCCAGATATTTTAATGTTTCAAAACTTATATTTTTTGGTGAAATATATCCGTATTTTATTTACAAACTATTCGAGATCTATCGCAATTCCTAAAAAGAAACGCGAAAATCTTTTATTTATGGTAGGAAACTGCTCGGGAAATGACGCAGCAGGAGTTGCGCCTCTTCCAAGAGTCACAGTGCCTGCTGCGCCTATTACCTAGCTATGTTTTTCTGTTTCCGGAATATTTTCTAGATTTCTTTCCGTGTTCGACTTATTCCAAAACTCTTCGGATATCTCCTTATATAAGGAGAGGTGTGTGCTCACTTTTAAGGCACGCGAGTATTCCACCATTTCTTTTCTCTCTCTTTGCATTCTAGACCTTGCTCTTAGCATTTTGACAACTACATGCTTGATCAATCGACCACGTAAGCTCAGATCCTTCTGGGTTCCAGTCACGTTATTGCATTGACCTACCAATTTGACCAACTCAACAATAATCAACCTTAATTAATCAATCGATCCTCTTACGAGGGCACTTTCTTTACATTCGAGTCGAGCTGTCGCTAAATCGTTACTTTAGTTCATATCTCGTTTCGTCAACATGTAAGTCTGACGGTGTTTAAATCAATCTTTTGTATTGTATTTTATTTATTTCATTTAATGTAAGATTCATGTCGGATTTATGCTCAAACCTTTTCAAAACCTTTAATAGTTTTTATTATTTCTTTAAATCTTCTTTCATCATAATTTTATATTTAGAAAGTTTTTCTTGACTCGGATCCCTAATAATCAATATTAGTGGGTTTTTGTCATATCTCAAATTGGATCTTTAGAGGTTAGATTTGTTCATATCAAATCTCTAGATTCGTCTTTGATATAATTAGTGTAATTTAATCTATTGCTAAGGGTAACAAGTTCTTAGTGTTCATGTCATTACTTTGTGTCTTGACATGACATGAAGTATTCGAACGGTTCAACCTTCCCACAAAAGTTGGTGGCGACTCCACAAATGCGTAGTTCTACGCTTGTCCCTCGATTCTCCATCCGTGGTTCCCCGTGCAGCAGACGGCTTGGAAAGGATCGCGAAATCCGTGTATCACAGTTTGGCGACTCCGCTGGGGATAATACACTTACGTGTACCCATGGTGAAACTTGAACAAGGTTAGGGAATAGTATGTATGTGACAGTTGTCAGTTTTCATTAATCGACCTTCCTAGGTCGTTTTATTCGGCCTTCCTAGGCCTAACCCAACCCTTTTGACCAATCGTCTTGTCTGGACGGTCGAAATTCTTATCTGGGCCTAAGGATGGATATCGATTGACGTCAATCATACCACGGTGTGTACTCATGTTAGCACCAAGGGCTTTCACTACTAGAGGAAATGGACTGGGAACCGACCTTACTCATGTTTGGCACGGGCCCCTCCACTGACCTTGGGTTTGATTGCTTGGTATGGCAACCCACCCTTTAACCCAAAACCATTTAAAATGCACTAAGCATACCGTTATTATGCTCGTTTAAATGTGCATAACCCTTACATGATCACCACTTTGTAAATAAACCATGACAGAATTTTCAAAATTAAAATCCTCTTTAAAACTGTAAAACATTTTCAAAGGTGCCCTAAAGTAGCGCGAAATGAGTCAAAACTATGTCGAAGTGTCTAGTCAAAATCACTTCCCCACTTCGAGTCAACACTCCTAAAACCACACTACGGTTGTCTAGGACAAGCATTTTAAAAACTAGTCATTTTCAATACTCACTGAGCACAGTGGCACACTCCCACTTCACAAGTCGAGTCTTTCTCCACTTCGAGTCGTCCCTCATTTCCAAGTTAGTCATTTTTAAAATTCACTTAGACACAATGGCACACTCCCACTTCACAAGTCGAGTCTTTTCGAGTAAGTGTGTGATACACGGGTTTCGCGATCCCTTCCAAACTGTGATACACGGGATACCACAGATGGAGAAACGAGGGACAAGCGTGAAAAACGCATTTGTGGAGTCGCCACCAACCTTTGTGGAAAGTTGGAACCGTTCGAATACTTTATGTCATGTCAAGACACAAAGTGATGACATGAATAATAAGAACTCGTTACCCATAGCATTCTATGTCTAGAATGACTCTCGTGGATGCCAATGAACACGGATGTTCACAAAGATCTGGAGTAAGGGGTGAGGGTACGTATTAGGAAGTTCTTTTGATCGAAAACCTAATCCCGCCCGCCTCAATAGGGGCCTCTACTAATGATTAGGGAAAATCTTCTGTTATCGATGTGTTGTCGGTTATATGCATGCAATGCAACATCCACGTTTTAATCCTAACATGTGAGCTTAGACTATGTCGGTTGGAGATATAGTTTAGCATTCAATTAAGTTGAATTGGGATTTAGATTGTTTGCATATGAAAGGCAAATAAATCATCCAAAGAATCGTACAATACAATGATTAAATAGAACTATAAATATTACAATTGATTACAACGAATACGAGATCTATGTCGAAAATATGTCCAAAAGGAAGACTTAAAGAAAAGAAAGAAAATAATAGAATTATCTAAAGACAGATTAACGGTGATATTAGGAGTTAATAGCTGATTAATTAGGTGATTTAAGCTACGTCGGAGCGAATCAAGAAGATCAGAGACACAAACCAGCCCGGAATAGGCGCAGCAGAGATGCGTCCTCTGGAAGAGGCACAACACTCTGTGCGTCTATCCTTGAGTTGGGTTCTCGATGTGAAGCCAGAATGGCAATCAGTTAGTATTTTGCTTGTGCATCTACGGTTTATTAATGATCTACAAGTCGAATTTAAGTGATTTATCAGATTAAATTACACTAATTATATCAAAGACGAATCTAGAGATTTGATATGAACAAATCTAACCTCTAAAGACACAATTTGATAGATGACAAAAACCCACTAGTATTGATTATTAGGGATTCAAGTCAAGCCAAACTATCTAAATATGAAATTACGACGAAAGACAATTTATAAGAAATAATAAAAACTAATAAAGGTTTTGAAAAGGTTTTGAGCATAAATCCGACATGAATCTTACATTAGATGAAATAAATAAAATACAAAACAAAAGAAGGATTAAAACACCCTCAGACTTACATGTTGACGAAACGAGATATGAACTAAAGTTAACGGTTTAGCGACAGCACGACTCGAATGTAAAGAAAGTGCCCTCGAAAAAGGAACCATTGATTAATTAAGATTGATTATTGTTGAGTTGGTCAAATTGGTAGGTCAATGCAATAGCGTGACGAGAACCCATAAGGATCTGAGCTTACGTGGTTGATTGATCAAGCATGTAGTTGTCATAATGCTTAGAGTAAGGTCTAGAATGCAAAGAGAGAGAAAAGAAGGGGCGGAACACTCGCGTGTCTTGAAAGTGTGCACGAACCTCTCCTTATATAGGGAGAAATCCGAAGAGTTTGGAATAACTCGAACACGGAAATAAATCTAGTAAATATTCTGGAAACAAGAAAACAGAGCTGGGGAAGAGGCGCAACAGGCACTGCGACACTTGGAAGAGGCGCAACTCCTGCTGCGTCATTTCCCGAGCAGTTTCCTACTTTGAAAGAAAGATTTTCGCGTTTCTATTTGGAATTGCGGTAGATTTCAAATTTTTTTCTAAATAAAATATGAATATATTTTACCGAGAAAAGAAAAGTTTTGAAACATTAAAATATCTGGAATATTCTCGAGCGTTCAGACACGGCTTTAAAAGACGGTTTATAGAAAATGAAGCGGTTTTGACCCGAATTCCAAAATTACACTAACGACTGTCAAAACGGCCGTATCGGCACGTAAATGACGACCAAGGGGTAGACACAAGTGTTTGAGCTGTCACTTGACGATAAACTTACGAATTGTCAAAAATCGTTTCGTATACCAAACATGCGGCCCAATCATTGCTGGGTGGTTGGCGGAAGGTGTAGATTCGAGGTATCTAGAGAGCCCTCACTTTGATTGAGGCTTGGACAAGGCAAAAGTCAAAGTATAGCCATCAGGTAAATCGAAGATTACAAACTGACAACTATGGCAACGCGAGGCGGTTCAAGGGGTTTGAACCAAGGGCCTGTCGTCGGGAATATTTTAAAGTCTGTCGACTATCGGGGAGGGTCGTTTAAAGTCCATTAGACTAATTATAAAAGCTCGCCAGCCATAAGAAGGAGTCATACCTGAGCATCTTCTTACTTGGACTGGAGGTTGCGATCTGAGGTTCGCTAGCCGTTTGAAAGACATACGTAAAGAGGCTAGCCAACCGCTAGGGATACGATGCGTAACGAGGCTTGCCAGCCGCTGGGTATAAGGTGCCTAATGAGCCCCGACAGCCGCTGGATGTGAGAATCTGCCTGTCTTTGTCTTCAAGGGAACTCTCGTTGGGGAAACACGCGTTGAAACTTGACATATGGAAGATTATGTCAGGATTGAATCAATTCCGAGAATCTGCTCGGTTGTGGCGAACAAATATCTTGAGGATAAGAAATGTTCCCACGGATTGTATATTCGGAAAAAATGGGTCTCTACTGAGGTGAGGTGATGTCACGGTCCTGAAACCTGCCGAGGCACGAGTCTTGAAAAAAAAGAACCAAAGCATGAAAAATAGAAGTAGGAGAAGAGGCGCATAAGACTTGGGCCCACAAGTAACAAACTTGTAACCCACTTTTAAAATTTAGGCGAAACATTGCTGGGGAAAGGGCGGAGCAAGAGCTGTGACCTTTGGAAGAGGCGCAGCTATTGTTGCGTTCCTTCCAGAGCTTCTCCGTGTCTGATAAAAGATGCGAACAGACAGATGAATTTCATTCATCCAAAAATAAAAAAACTCGAACAATTCTCTCAAAACTCAACCAAAGTTGTTGAAATTTTGATCAAATTACTCCGTAAGCCATGACAAACCGAGGTATGCATTCCATTCTCGCTTTAATCGTTTATATTTGATTGATTTTGATTTTGAATTTGGGGTTCCCTTCCCCAAAGAATTCGAAAATTTTGGGGCTCTTGCTCCCTTGATTTGTATGATAGAAATTGACATTAGAAATGAACCATTGGCCTTGTTAGGAACATAGCCATGTATTCGTTTTTCGTTTTTGTCATGTTTTGAACAAATGAGACGGATACTCACTGACTCAAAAACGACTTCGAAAACCCCCTTAGGGTAGCTAATTTTGGATGAAACTTGGTGTTCTGGAACCCCTGTATAGTGGGTAAACTTGTTGTAGCATTAGATTTTCAGTTTACGACGGCTTCGGCAGGACACTTTTCTAGGGTATAACCGCTATTATAGCAAAATGCTATCGAATTTTCGGCTCAAACCCAAAATTAGGCTTTGAATTTACACTTGAGTTGACCCCTATACTACATGTGTAGTCCGGTTTTCGAAAGAACGGTCAAAGATGACCAGAAAACTTCTTGAAAATGACTCAAAACGGTTTTAAAATGTGCTTGCCATTGTTTGAAATCGCTATGGATTTGCTTGAGCTGTTTGACACGTTTTAAATGTGCACGTGACATTCCTTCTACGTCAGGTAGAGTTCCCATGAACATTGATCTTGAGCCTTCTTCTTCCCGTGTGAGAGAAGATACACCGGCGGAGGTAGTGCAGGAGACCAGGACGGCTGAGAACGAGGTTCCGAGGTGGATTACCATAGGTCGAGGTGGACACCATCTGGCGACTGCACCTGAGTGGGCTGAGAAATGGGATGGTAGACATCTCATTTGGGCAGCAGAGAGTCACCTGTCTTACAGGACGCCGCGGAGCATGATAAGCCTTTGTGTTTGCTTGTCATTTTCCATATCCGATTGCTACTTCTTTTGAAATATAATATGCTAAATGACTTTCTTGATTCAAATTGCAGGAAGCCGGGAACATGAGGTCCTTTTTCTGTTATACGACCATGATGGTGTTGGAGCTAGTGTCCTCCACAGTTAGTGTGATAACATGAATAAATCTCTTACAGGTTCACAGGGTATACTTAGTATTCTTTTCAGTTGATTAACGTTTATCGATAACGGTTGGCTTGCTAGGAGTTTGACATTATTGTCATTTTAATGGCGGTGATCAACTGGTACCTAAAAGTCACACCTAAAGGATGTGTCTGAGAGATGTGATTATATGAATAATATAATCATATTGATGCCTTATTATATGACTAAAAGGTTAGTCGATGTATATGACTAAAAGGTTAGTCAATGTAATGATGATACGATTATTTAATAACGATTAAATAATATTAGCTGAGACGAATTAAATGTAATTCGTAATTGAATATAAACCGTTATATTTAATCAATGTATATAATGTAAGCTGAAACGAATTAAAATGTTAATTCGTAATTAAATATAATATGTTATATTTAATTAGCAAATTATAAATATACGGATATTTATAGTTAACGTATATATTATATTGCATGCTAATATAACCGAAAAAGGAAGGAGAAAATAGTCTTTTTTTCCTCCTAATTTTCGGTTAATAAGAGATAATAATAAGAGAAAAGATCTCCTATTATTCTCTTATGGTAACTAGGTCAAAACCCTAATAACAAGAGTAGTAAAAAGAGGAGAGACTCCTCCTTGACCTACTAGAGGCACACGGCCGAACAGAAGAAGGAGGGAACAAGTTTTTTCTCGAATTCTCTCTATCATTCATCATCACACAAAAGAAAAATTAGCAGTAACTTTTCTCTAAAATTCTAGCACAAGCAAGGCATATCTCGGAGCATCTTGGGTGCAACAATTAGGAGAATATAGATTTCGATATTGTTCATAGGCCTAATTTGCTAGGACCAAAGGTTAATTCTAAATTCCTATAATTTTATATTATGCAATTCTTTTATGACTCGTAATTCATATACTATAGTTTCGTTATAATTCGTAAATTAATGACGAAATATACCGATATTTCCCACAAGTGGTATCAGAGCCAAGGCCTACGAAATTATTTTATATGTTTTTCATAATTGATGAAATATAAGATTAGAATCATTCTTTTTTTGTTTTTTTTTTATTTCTGCCGAGAAAGAAAAAAAAAAAATTTCGTCTGTACTGTTCATAAAAAAAAAAAAAAAAATTTTTTTGCCTTGTTTTTCCATTTTGATTCATTATAATTGTTGTTTTAAATAGTTAAGACGATAACATGATGAATTTGTAGTTGTTTTGATTTAATAAGGATTAAATTAAAATGTAAATGAAAATTGATTTGAATGTTCATCGCTATATATATTTTTCGGTATTCATTGATTTAGATATTCATTTTAAATTGTTAAATTGAATCATCTAGTTTGTATCGATGTTTAATAATGATTAGATGTTGATAATTTGTACCGATCTTGAAAATAATAGTAACATCAAATTAAATTTTTTTTTTTTAAAATAAACGTGATTGCCAAAAAAGGAAAAAAAAATGTTTCGGTTTTTTTTAATTTTGGTCGAAAGTTTTTTGTTATTATTCATTATAATGACAATGTTTCGTTTATTGTTGTGAAGAAGTTCACAATAATTGGATACCCAATTATTTTAAAGAGGTTTAAAATAATGTTGTATTAATTCATGTTAAAGAATATGAATTAAAATTGGATTATGTTTGGTTGGGATTATTGTGATTAATTAAGGAATTATCACAAAATTTTGATCATTTTAAAAGGTGGTTTGGATAAATTACTCTTCATAATTAAAGAATTATGTCTTGAATGTTTAATTTATAGTTGATGCATTTTATCTTGTTGAATGAATGGTTAAATGGTTTAATTTACGTATTTTTGCAATCAGTTGTAATTTTTATTACCTAGTGTGGCCTTAGTTGATCATGTTTTTGTAATGATGGAAACATGATCTTTGATGTAATTTTGAGATCTCGAATCTCCACTTTATTTTTCATTAAATTATGTTTTTAAATTAGAATGTAAATAGGTTTATATTTTGTAATTTATTAAATGTATTTTGAGAAGACTAAAGATGGAGATCGGATTGCTCACTCCCGCTACATGGACCAAGATGGAACATCAAGACAAGCTTCTCGGGTCCAAATGGGTTGGATTCCAAAGTTGTATTTTGTTCATTTTGGTAGATAGGCCACACTAGGACTTTGTAATATTTTTATGTATTTTTCCGTTTTTGTTGCTTTTTCATCACATGATAGTTAGAACATCATATTCCGCCTAAACCAAACCACCTACTATTAAAATGCATGAAAATTGACTCATATAGTTTGAATGTTAGTTATCATGGACATAAAGATGTCACTCGAATTTAAGCCATCATTTTAGTTTATTCATTCTCGCATGCTAGATATTAGTTCACTTAAAATTGAATTAAATAAAATTGATGGGATCTTCCTCTAAACTTAAAATTGAGACTAGTCTTTATAGGCCAAACTACTATGAATCCCTACTTCGTCGGTAGGCATATAGGACCTTACTCTCCATATGACCCCTTCTACGTTGGGTAAGTAGTGTGTGTTGACCTATTTTATCTCAACATTATAGTCCGAAGAGTTTCTCGTGATTATGATGGACTAAAGATAGAATTTACAGAAATTTATCGACCAAGAATTCTAAAGGTAGAATTAGCCAAGAGGTTGGCTTATCAATTTACAGATAATTGAGTCTTGGGATCATTTATATAATTCTTGAGGGAGGTCAATTGTATAAATGCTTGAGTCTTTGCATTAAAACAAATTTTGCACTAGACTTAAATTCAAATCGATGAGTATGCTTATTATGTTTTTCTTCTTTTTCAGTGTAGAACTCGTTCATATTGATAATACTGCATATAACAAATGGCTGGAAATACTGATATCCCTATGCCAAGTGCCACGCTCGCGCGCGAATCCTGGCTTAAAGCTTTTATGGACCACATGAATCAGTCCACGCGACTGAAGAATGACGGGTCCAACTTTGCGGACTGGGAGGCGGCATTACGGAATGCTGCCATTGCTGACGGTAAGCTCAAGTACTTGACTGAGCCAATACCGCCAAACCCAGGCCCCAATGCGAGAGCTAACGAGACACTTGAATATAGTGACTTCGTTATGGAAGCGGGTGCGATAAAGAACGTACTCATCTTTGCAATGGAAAGCAATTTGCAAAGACGCTTCATTGCCCAAGGTGCAAACAAGATTTTCACCACGCTCACTAACGAATTCTCAAAAGCACCGAGGATCGTTACTTATGAGCATACCTGTCGCTTCTTTGAGGCGAAACTCCAGAAGGGCCAACCGGTTAGCCCACACATTCTTGATATGATTGAGAATGTCGAGAAACTGGAGGCACTTGATTGCAAAATCAGTGGGAGCATAGTAATTGACCGCGTGCTTCATTCACTTCATGATGGTTTTGCCCTTTTCAGGGCAAACTACTATATGAATGATATGAAGAAAAGTCTTCATCAGCTACACTCACTTCTCGTTCAGACCGAGAATGATATGAAATTGAGTGGGAGCATGAAGCAAGATGTTCTCATGATTTCTAACAAGGACAAAGGTAAGGGCAAGGCTCGTGGCGACCTAGCTTTAGGAAAGCCAAAGTTTAAAATGTCAGAAAACGGCAAGAGTGGGCCTGGTGAGACTAGTGGCTCACAAGGCAAGGGAAAGAGCAAGGACAGTAACATGGGGTGCCACCATTGCCACAAGACTGGGCATTGGAGGAGGAACTGTCCCGTGTACCGTGAGGACATAAAAGCAGGTCGCGTCACTCTTGTTGGTATGTCATCTTTTATTAATATGATTGAGATTAACCATGCAAGTTTCGGAACTTGGGTACTTGATACAGGTTGTGGTTCTCATCTGTGTAATCATTTGCAGGGCCTAAGAAACATCACACCTCTTGCAAAGGGTGATGTGGACCTACGAGTGGGGAATGGAGCAAGAGTTGCTGCAGTTTCAGTGGGAGCATATGTAATCCAACTCCCGAATGGTTTTGAGTTATATTTATATATAACTGTTGCTATGTACCCAGTTTATCTAAGAACATTATTTCTGTTTCCGTACTAGATAAAGACGGTTTTTCATTTTCAATAAAAGACAATAGCTGTATTTTCTCTTTTAATGAAATGATTTATGGCAAAGCAGTTTCCATGAATGGAATTTGTATCTTAGATCAAACCACAGACATATTGCATGTGAATAATAAGAAATTAGAGGTTGGTGACAAAGATCAAACTTACCTATGGCACTGCCGTATGGGACACATAAATGAGAAACGTGTAAAGAAGCTCATTGACAATGGGACTATCTCCCCATTTGATTACGAATCATTTGGCACGTGTGAATCATGTCTTATCGGTAAAATGACTCGAATTTCCTTCAAAGGTGTTGGAATGCGTGCTAGTGACCTATTAGGACTCATACATACTGATGTATGTGGACCTATGTCAATAAATGCAAGAGACGGCTATAGATATTTTATCACTTTCACGGATGATTTGAGTAGATACGGATATGTCTACTTAATGAAGCATAAAAGTGAATCCTTTGAAAAGTTCAAGGAATACCAGAATAAGGTTGAAAACCAACTGGGTAGAAAGATTAAAGCACTTCGTTCAGATCGTGGTGGCGAATATCTTTCAAATGAGTTTGATCAACACCTTAAAAACTGTGGTGTAGTATTACAGTTAACTCCACCTGGAACACCTCAATTAAATGGTGTGTCCGAACGGAGAAATCGAACATTACTGGATATGGTTCGATCCATGATGAGTCACACGGTAGTATTTGATTCATTATGGGGTTATGCTCTTTTGTCAGCTGCTCTTATACTTAACCGAAGTCCGTCTAAAGCTGTAGACAAGACTCCATATGAGTTATGGAAGGGAACGGTCCCCAACTTGTCCTTTGTTCGGGCTTGGGGCTGCGAGGCTTATGTCAAGTGGAGACACGAGGATAAGCTCGGCCCATGATCGGTCAAGACATACTTTATTGGTTATCCAAAAGGAATGTTTGGTCATTCCTTCTATTCGCCTACCGAACAACGAGTTTTTGTTGCGGCTAGTGCGAAGTTCTTAGAGAAAGAGTTTGTCGAGAATAAGTCAAGTAATAGAACCTTCGATCTGTCGGAGATTCAAGAACCAACAACCGAGCAACCAATGGAGGAAGAGGTTCCTTCAACTTCTGCTACGGTTAACATCCCTATGGAACCTAGGAGGTCGGGTAGAGTCTCCATTCCTCCAGACAGATACATTGGTATGGTCGAGGAGAATGAGAGAGATACTGTTTTACTCCTAGAGAGTAACGAACCCGCTACCTATAAAGGTGCCATGACCTGTTCCGACTCTAAGCTATGGCTTGAAGCCATGCAATCCGAGATGGACTCCATGTATGAGAATGACGTATGGGATCTTGTTGATTTTTCTGATAAGGTACGGCCTCTTCAGTGCAAATGGCTTTATAAGATAAAGCATTCCGTAGAAGGACAACCAGACACCTATAAGGCACGACTAGTGGCAAAAGGTTTCACTTAAGTGTAAGGATTGCATTATGATGAAATTTTTGCACCCGTAGTTATGCTGCGTTCCATTCGGATAATCTTAGCGATTGCCACTTTTCATGACTATGAAATTTGGCAGATGGATGTGAAAACCGCCTTCTTAAACGGTTATTTGGAGGATGAATTGTACATGGTACAACCCGAAGGTTTCATTGATCCTAAAAATCCCAAGAAAGTTTGCAAGCTTAAGCGTTCCATTTATTGACTTAAGCAAGCTTCTCGGAGTTGGAATCATCGTTTCGACCAGGTTATAAAAGAGAATGGTTTCACTCGATCGGTCGAGGAACCATGCTTGTATGTCAAGTCGAGTGGGAGTAAGATTGTCTTCTTAATATTGTATGTTGATGACATACTCTTGATTGGGAATGACATCCCTCTCTTATCTTCGGTAAAAGTATGGTTAAAGAACCATTTCCAGATGAAAGATCTGGGTGAGGCACAACGCATATTGGGGATCCGTATCTATAGAGATAGATCACGACGGATGTTATCACTCAGTCAGGAGTCTTATATAGATAAGATTCTTGAGAGGTTCAGCATGACCAACTCCAAGAAGGGGAACCTTCCAATGATTTCTGGGATGCATTTGAGTAAAGCTCAGGCACCCAAGACATCGGAAGAGGTCAAGCGCATGAGTCGTGTTCCTTTTGCATCAGCTATAGGATCGATCATGTATACCATGATATACACATGTCCGGACGTGGCATATGCATTGAGTATGACGAGTCGGTACCAAGGCAATCCAGGTGAAACACACTGGATGGCTGTCAAAAACATCCTTAAGTACTTTGATCGTGCTTGTCGCGAGCCTGATACAAAGATAAATTACCCAGACTAAGCTAATAACAAATTAACGTAATTAGGGAAGTAGGGGTCGATCCTCAGGGAGATAGTGTTTCCTATAAGATGTGAAGTGTCTCGCAATTGGTCTTATCTAACGAATATCTGGGTTTTGGGAATTTAGTTTCTAAACTACTACAAGGCATAAACGAAAATAAAATAAAAGCAAATGGAAATGAAAACAATAAAACAAGTGATGAATTAACAATGATGAAAAACATCTAGGGAAGTAGGTTCACACATGTAGATTGACATATTGATGAAATTGGATATGGAACATGCAAATAATTCATTGTGAGTTCGTAAGAATGATGTGTTCATTACAATCATAGATCAGATGGTCTAGCAGACTTTTAGGCAATTTACTAGGTCTTAATCTACCATGTCATGCTTTGTCTATTCAATTCACGTATCTCTACCTTGGAAAATAATTCCATTTTAGTCGATGATTTCCGGCCAGAAATTATTTACTATCGTTATAGTCCAAACATGCACAGACACAATGTTTTAAAAACACAATTTCTTTTATCCAATTAACATCTTTTAATCAATCTAACATGGCTACCCTACACCCTAGAAAGGTTACTACTCACTCATGATAATGTCTAAATCTAAGATGATATTAACAATGAAAACTAGGATATACATGTTTTAAGACTCTCTATGTGGCGATAATAACGACGCTAATTGACAATCTAGGAAATGAAACAACGATTATAACAGTACTAAAATGAATCTAAGATAACATATAAAGAAAATAACAATCAAATGGAAAACATAAAGACATTAAACAAAGGATAAAATAGGAATACCTAGGTGACGATCAACAACGAAAGCGATAATAATAATAGAAATCCCTTGCATAGAATAATCGTTCCTTGAATTACAACACTTGAACCCAACAAAGTAGATTACAAAGATGAAATTCTTATTAATCTAAGCTAAGGTTTTGATGTAGAAAGGAACAGAAATAACTAAGAACTAAAGAAGAAAAGAAGAAGAAAATGAGAGAAGAGAGACTAGTTCTCCCTTCCTCCTAATCTAAGAGAAAATGTAAGAAGAGAAAGGGAAGAAAGATTGTGTTAGATGTGTTGAGAAGAGTGGCTGGAGCATCCTTTATATAGCATTAGGGTTTCGTGGGGAAGGGGTCGAGCATTGAACATATAGGACAAAAGAAGGAAGTTGAAGCAATTTGCTCGAAGCAGCAAGGATACCCGATCGGGTACACACTTACCCGATCGGGTAAGTTGTCATCTAGAAGCTTTTGACTAACATTTCATCTCCCTTTGCTTTGACTTAACTTCCATCAGCCCCCTTGACCTCTTCAATCGGGTTTGTTGATAGGGTTTGATGTAAAGCGATGAATTCTTCCGCCTAATTGATTGATCTTCCGACAACTGCGACATCGTCTTTACTTCTACTTTCTTTTGAATTAGTGAACTTTCTTGAAATGCCTTTCACTTGGTTAAGCATGCATCTTCAAATCGTCGGGTTCTAGGCAAATGCTCGGGAATATAGAAAAAGGGCGTAGAAACGTCACTTTCCCTACAAAACATGTTAGAACATAGGAATTCGCCTAAGAAGACGATATTAGCTCATAAAGTGGCTTAACAAAGCACAAATGACATACAAAACCGAGCTAAATTGGGGGTTAAAATCATACAAATATTTACTTATCAAACTCCCCCAAGCTAAACCTTTGCTTGTCCTCAAGCAAACATAACAAACAATACCAAGACAAGGGTTGCAAGCATTGGCTACTACACCATCAGGAAACAAATCTCAACTTATAACTTTGGAAACATAATGAATCATAACCCAAAAACAACGTGGGCAAGAATGATACATAAACATGGCTGAGATTTACATAACGGCGCAGCACAAAGAATTTCACTATAGATTTTCGGCTCTTGCATGATCTTTTGACAAATGGACTCTCTCGGCACACTCGAGCACTCAATGCATGTAAAAGGTGATTTCTTTATATGTAAATGGTTGAGACACTCACCTATCTACGACTTATGAAAGTGTGTCCGCAGTCTAATATGGTAAACAATTCAAAACACAAGTCAAAGATCACAATGCACATAGAAAAGAAGCCGGAAAATAAGAAGAAGGCTTTGGGAAATGGGTGAAAGGTAGACAAACAGTTATGGTTATGTGAAGTTTTAAACGAGATAGCAACTAACCAATGATAAATGGATACTCAATCCAAAGTTTCGATCAAATTCCAAAAGACGAAAAACGAAGCCAGAAGTAACGGATTGGCTTATTACACACGAAACACAAGGGTAAACTCCTTCTGAATATTGACTTGACATTTCTTAGGAGATACTCACAACTTCTTCTTTTTTATTTCTTTCTCTTTTTTTCGTTTCTCTTTTTTCTTTTTGATTTTTTGATTTTTTTTTTCTTTTTTTTTTCTTTCTTTTGAACATAACTTCACTTCTTGAACATTTTCGTTCTCCCAAATTCACTTTGTCATTAAGGAACAAATCTTCTCAAAATAGCACCCATACACCATAGTCTATCTACTAGCTCAAAAGGTAGGCAGTTTTTATATGTAGCTATTATTTTGTGAAGCATTTGTATGAAGGGGCTAATTTTGAGGTGTAATTCAAAGTGAAAAAGGCTTCAAATTTTAGTGAATCATGAATGCAGTGCTTATATAAATGAAATGAGAACCATACTTATGCGTTTTGACATGACACACATCACAAGGAGAACTACACACACCTAGATGAGACTGGGTATAGATGTACCAGCCTAAGGAGGTTCTACCTTACAAAATATGTAACTTGCCAAATGTCAAGATCAAGCGTACTCATCTATAGATTCATTCCATGCCTACTGTGTACAAGACTTCCCCATGTATGCACAATTCAATGAATATTGAATCATTAACTTGGAATAAGAAGGAACTTGGGAAAACAATTCAATGAAAGAGACTGTTACCTTTAAATTCCTGACGACGTCAAGGAATTTACCATACTTTGCCTCCTCCTTGTGCTTGGCTAACCTTTGGGGAAATGGGACTTTGATCTCAATAGGAATCTCGGGCTCTTTCCCCTTTGACATGGGCACCTTATCTTCAACATCAACAACCACTAGCTCATCATTATGCTTACCACTTCTCGAGGAAATGGCATTTACAGTTTCGTGAGGTTGGTAACATTGTGAAGGCAGCTGCCCTTGCTTTTGATGGGTATTAATAGAGGCATATTGGGAAATAATTCATTGTGAGTTCGTAAGAATGATGTGTTCATTACAATCATAGATCAGATGGTCTAGCAGGCTTTTAGGCAATTTACTAGGTCTTAATCTGATACGAATTTAACCCCCTTATTTTATTATTAGTCTTTTCTCTTTTAAAACGCTTCCGCAAAAATTCGTATCATAATCTACCATGTCATGCTTTGTCTATTCAATTCACGTATCTCTACCTTGGAAAAGAATTCCATTTTAGTCGATGATTTCCGGCCAGAAATTGTTAACTATCGTTATAGTCCAAACATGCACAGACACAATGTTTTAAAAGCACAATTTCTTTTATCCAATTAACATCTTTTAATCAATCTAACATGGCTACCCTACACCCTAGAAAGGTTACTACTCACCCATGATAATGTCTAAATCTAAGATGATATTAACAATGAAAACAAGGATATACATGTTTTAAGACTCTCTATGTGGCGATAATAACGACGCTAATTGACAATCTAGGAAATGAAACAACGATTATAACAGTACTAAAATGAATCTAAGATAACATATAAAGAAAATAACAATCAAATGGAAAACATAAAGACATTAAACAAAGGATAAAATAGGAATACCTAGGTGACGATCAACAACGAAAGCGATAACAATAATAGAAATCCCTTTTATAGAATAATCGTTCCTTGAATTACAACACTTGAACCCAACAAAGTAGATTACAAAGATGAAATTCTTATTAATCTAAGCTAAGGTTTTGATGTAGAAAGGACAGAAATAACTAAGAACTAAAGAAGAAAAGAAGAAGAAAATGAGAGAAGAGAGACTAGTTCTCCCTTCCTCCTAATCTAAAGAGAAAATGTAAGAAGAGAAGAAAGGATGAGAAGAGGATTTTAGATGTTGTGTTGAGAAGAGTGGCTGGAGCATCCTTTATATAGCATTAGGGTTTCGTGGGGAAGGGGTCGAGCATTGAACATATAGGACAAAAGAAGGAAGTTGAAGCAATTTGCTCGAAGCAGCAAGGATACCCGATCGGGTACACACTTACCCGATCGGGTAAGTTGTCATCTAGAAGCTTTTGACTAACGTTTCATCTCCCTTTGCTTTGACTTGACTTCCATCATCCCCCTTGACCTCTTCAATCGGGTTTGTTGATAGGGTTTGATGTAAAGCAATGAATTCTTCCGCCTAATTGATTGATCTTCCGACAACTGCGACATCGTCTATACTTCTTCTTTCTTTTGAATTAGTGAACTTTCTTGAAATGCCTTTCACTTGGTTAAGCTTGCATCTTCAAATCGTCGGGTTCTAGGCAAATGCTCGGGAATATAGAAAAAGGGCGTAGAAACGTCACTTTCTCTACAAAACATGTTAGAACATAGGAATTCGCCTAGAAGACGATATTAGCTCATAAAGTGGCTTAACAAAGCACAAATGACATACAAAACCGAGCTAAATTGGGGGTTAAAATCATACAAATATTCACTTATCATACTTACGAAGGACTAAGGAATGGGTATTGACTTATGGAGGAGACACTGAGCTATGCGCAATCGGTTAAGCAGATGCTAGCTTCCAAACAGATCGAGATGACTCGAAATCTCAGTCTGGATTCGTGTTTACTCTTAATGGCGCTGCGGTCAGTTGGAAAAGCTCCAAACAGAGTGTTATAGCAGATTCTACAACTGAGTCCGAGTACTCTGCCGCTTCAGAAGCTGCAAAGGAAGTTATATGGATGCGTCAGTTCTTACAAGGACTAACCGTAGTTCCTAGTTCGAATGACCCTATCACCATCTATTGTGATAATAGAGGTGCCATCTTTCAGGCTAAGGAGCCTGTTGGACCAATTTGATAGTTTTGATAATGACATATGTTTACATAATAATATGTTTTACTCGATATATCATATGCGTGTAATTGTGTGCTTTAGTCTTATTATAGATAGCAACAATTATGAGAAGAAAGATCAAAGTTTGGCATAACTTTGATAAAGTCTGTGAGACAAAGTTATAACAACTTCAGGAATAACTTTGGAAGTGAACATGGAAGTTATAGCTAGCCAGGCATAACTTTAAAGAAAATCGCTTCAAACAAGATCTACATCAAACTACACAAGACTCGAGATGGAGGGTCTTTGTGATCAAGATGAAGAGATGATCCGTATACTGAAGATCTTTGTGAAGATTAGATAGTATAGGTCGTCATTCGGTAACTATTCCATTCGAGAGATTTTATGTTCAAAAGTTATAGCTTTAGTCTATGACTTTGGATGATAAAATATTGATGCATGATTTTGGAAATAAAATGTTTTGAAATGTTTTCAAAAGTGAAAGAGTATTTTTATATTTATCAAATATTTAATAGAGAATATATTTATGAGATTCTATTGGTTAGTAATACAACTTATGGGTTGTCATGCTACCTAGGGTTTCTAATATATTCTATCTCAATTTGTTGTTAACCTAATTAGCCCACCTAGTGTTTGAGCCACCTAGGGTTTCGTGAAACCTAGTGTTTGTGCCACCTAGGGTTGCGTGCCTCCTAGGGTTTCGTGAGCTAGAGGATTTCGGCCAATCTAGGTTGTTTCCTTAGTTTACCTAATCTAGGATTCTACTATATCTTTACAACAATATTTTGAGATATAAAGATAAATATATTTCTATAAGATAAACCAAATAATATTTTGAGATAAAGATATTTCTAAAAGATAAGCAAATATTATTTTATGATAAGATAAGTATCTTTATTAAATATTATATTAGGGTTTTAGATCTACTATGATTCTACTACTATAAATACTCATTCACATACAAATTGCAAAAACACACGAAATACACAACATATTACACGGCTATTATTTTACTTGTGTTGATTTTCCAAAATCGTTTTAAAGCAAACCTTTGAGCTAATATTTATTATTTTTAGAGTTTGTTTTTAAAAGAGTCGTGCATCAATTATTATCAATCGCTTGAGTGAAATACGTTATTGGATAATAGTACATCATTATAAGCTTACAATTCTTTAACGGGAATTTGTGTGAGTTATATTGTACTTTCTTATTAGCGTAAGATAGTATAGAGTATTTAGCGATACTCACCTTGAGTTATAATCATAGTGTTGATTATACGAGTGGGTTGGTAATTTTTGTAATCCGTAGAAAGGTACTAAAAATTATTAATCGAGAATAGTGGACGTAGGTTTCAACGTGTGAAACTGAACCACTTCAAAAATCGTGTGCCTCTCTCTTATCTCTTTACTTTTCGTTATTTCGTTATTCGCGCTTACTTTGATTAATTAATTAGTTGATTTTAATTCATAAGATCAAATAATTAATTACATATCATATAAATCGAAAAAGTGGGGCTAGTTTTTAATACTCAATTCACCCCCCCTCTTTCGTATTCGATCAATAGACTCTACAATTGGTATCAGAGCCTCGTGCTCTTGATTGCCTTACAGCAAGGAGTCTGATCCATTTATCCTTTTATTTTTATTTATTTTCCGCTGCATTTAATTTTATTTTAATGGATTCCAAACATCTGAAGTGTCCCGTATTCGATGGGAAGAACTACAGTTTATGGAAAAATATGATGACCCATTTCATAAAGGGTAACGATTGGGAGTGTTGGCTAATCATTAAGAATGGTCCTAATAAGATCATGCTTGGAACGGCCACTGGCACTTCCATCGAAAAGAAAGAAGATGACTATGTTGAGGCAGATTATAAGAAAGCTGAGAAAAATTCAAAGCCTATTAGTCTGTTGCAAAACGGCATGACCCATACTGAATTTGATCGTTTCTCATCTAGTTCTACTGCCAAGGAAATATGGGATGGTCTTGAGTTAGCTTATGAGGGGACAACTGTTGTCAAAAAGCAACGTATTGCATTACTCATGCGAAAATACGAACTGTTCTCCATGGAACAAAATTAATCGCTTGACAGCATGTCCACTCGCTTCTCCAGTATCATTAATGAATTGAAAAATCTTGGAAAAACTTTTGACTCCGAGGAAATTGCCAGGAAGATCCTTAGAAGTCTATCTAAACGATGGAGACCTAAGGTGACGGTAATTGAGGAATGTAAAGACCTATCTGACCTATCTTATCAAGAGCTACTTGGAACCCTAATGGCTCATGAGATTACTCTTGATGAAGATGCGGCAAATGATAGTAATAGCAAGAAGGTGGCTTTACAGGCCGAATCTAGTGAAAGACAAGATTCGGATCTTGAAGATGAAACAGTGTTATTTGCTAGACGTTTTAAGAAAAAGTTCTTTAACAAACCACAAGGGAAAACGTTTAACAACAACACCAACAAATCTTACAAGAAGCCAATTGAGTCAAAAGGGTCTCTTTCAAGTCGTGGTTGCTTCAAATGTGGGGATAATGATCACATGATCAAAGATTGCCCCACATGGAAGAAAATCAAAGACAAAAATCAACGAGACAAAACCAAGAAGGAATTCAAGCAAGTGATGATGGCTTATTGCTGGGGAGATCTCGACACAGAGGACGACGAGTCAGAGGAAGAGGAAGTCGCCAACTTGTGTCTAAGCAACGTCAGTCTTGACCTAATTTCTGATAGTGACAATGAAAGCGAATCCGAGATGTGTCTTGTTGGCAACTCAGATTCAGAACCAGATTCAGAAGATGATGAAGAGGTTAGTCATCTTGAACTTAAAAAGCAAGTTAAGAATTTATCTAAGAAGTCTTTAATTAAGTATTTTGAAGAAGCCTTAGATCATTGTCATGAGCAGAGTCTAGAATTGAAAGATCTTAAAGAACAAATTCTTGACATTGCTGAGGAAAACCAACTTCTTAAGGCCAAAGCTAAAAAGCTCAAGTCTAAAGTTATGGCAACTTCAGCTATAACTTCAGACAAGACAAATGTTGAGAAAGAAGCTCTTGAGTCTAAAGTTATAGCTAATGAAGCTATAATCTCAGAGTTAAAGCTCAAAATTAAGCATCTTCAAGCCAAAGTTATAGCTAATGAAGCTATAACTTTAGAATTGAAGAAAGTCAATGAGCTTTTACAATCTCAAGCTAAGGCAAAGGAAGTTGTTATTCTTGATCATGAGAAAGTACACTCGTTTCTTTCTCAGCAATTGAAAGATTTGAAGGCTGAATTCTCCCAAGCCAAAAGTCAACACAATGAGGAGAAACTTATCTTGAACAAACGTTTCAATGATTTTCGTGAAAATTTCAAAAAGAACAATCCCTACAAAGACTTGAATGTAGATCACTCATCTTGTGAAAAAGAAATACAATCTTTGAAGGAATTGCTCCTACATGCACGAAAAGTTCATGATAAGTGGGAAGGAAGTCAGAAGGTCTTAGACTTCCTTACCGAACAGTCTAATAATAACATGAAGATGGGTCTAGGTCATGAATGATATAGTCGTAGAGACCATGATAAGTGCAAATCCACTCCTTCTGACCGTGATTTCAGAAGAAGGAAGTATGTCAATCTTTCAGAATATCTGATTTGCAATTATTGTGGTCACAACGGTCATGTTAAAGATAATTGTGTTAAATATGTTAACGACAACAAAAATCAAACTGATTTTGTGAAAGAGCATGACGTGTCTAGTGAGTCTGAATCTGAACCTCAACGTGATGAGGTTAGAAATAATGAGTTTAGATGGTTTTATGACATGGCTTTCGATTACACATCTGTGCCTTCAAAATCTAAACCTAATGTGAATCAGAAGCAGTCGTTTAAACCTAATGTGCGTCACAACAATAACAAACAATATAATAAACCTAGCAAACCCTATCCTAAAAAGAAAAGAATTGTCAAACAGGTATGGGTTAGGAAGGATCAAATACATAGAGTCACTAACCACAAAGGACCCAACTTAGCGTGGGTACCTAAAAGCTGTATTTGATTTCCTTGCAGATAATAGTGAAAGAAAACAATCTATGGTATCTCGACAGTGGATGTTCGAGACACATGACTGGAAACAAGAATCTTTTTCTTTCACTAGAGCCCTTCAACGGTGGCATGGTCACCTTTGGAGACAATAAGAAGGGCAACATAATCGGTGTAGGTAAGATTGGTATATCTTCTTCACATGCTATTAATAATGTATATCTGGTAGATGGCCTTAAGCATAACTTGCTAAGTATCTCTCAATTATGTGACAAAGGCAACAAAGTCGTTTTTCACTCAAATGTTTGTCGTATCATAGTTGAAGGTACTAGTAATGTTATCTTAGAAGGCTTACGTAAACGGAACGTGTATATGATTGATTTAAACAAAGTCACTACAAGTTCCTTTACGTGCATGAAAGTCACCGTGGATGACTCATGCTTGTGGCACAAGAGGTTTGCACACATCAGTCCAACGATTTTAAAGAAACTCAAGTCTTGGGATTTAGTTGAGGGTCTACCCTCAATCAAATTCAAACAAGAAAAGATGTGTGACTCATGTGCCCGTTGTAAACAAGTTAGATCTTCATTCAAACCGAAACGAGTAGTAAGTACAGAGCGTCCACTTGAGTTGGTACACAGGGATTTGTGTGGACCTATGAAAGTTAGAAGCCGCGGTGGATCAAGGTACGTATTCGTCCTAGTCGACGACTACTCCAGGTATGTATGGCCTATCTTTCTATTTACTAAAGATGAACCTTTCGATGAGTTTGTAGTACTAATGAAGCTCGCCCAAAACAAGTATGATAAAAAGTTAGTTTCCATTCGTACGGATCATGGCACCGAATTTGATAATCAAGCTTTTATAGAATATTGTAGGGAGAATGGTGTAGGACATAACTTTTCTGCACCACGAACCCCCCAACAAAATGGTGTCGTGGAACGTATGAATAGAACATTAGAGGACATGGCCCGCACTATGCTTTTGTGTAGTGGCCTTCCTAAGAGCTTTTGGGCAGAAGCCATTAGTACTGCATGCTATGTGCACAATAGAGCTATGATTAGACCCATTCTCAAAAAGACTCCCTACGAACTTTTAAGAGGGAGAAAACCCAATATAGCTCACCTTCGTTGCTTCGGGAGTAACTGTTTTGTCCATAATAATGGAAAAAGTAATTTAAGCAAATTTGATCCACGAAGTGACGAAGCTGTGTTTGTTGGCTATTCTAATCATAGTAAAGCTTTTAAAGTTTTTAACAAAAGAACTTTGTGCATAGAAGAAAGTGTTCATGTTATTTTTGATGAAGATAATGTGCCTGAACAAGTTGAACAGAATGAAGAAGAAGACATGAATGATCCAGACTTTCGCCTTTCAAGGGAAGACGAGCCAGTTAATAATGAAGAAGTTATTGAAGGAATCAATGATGAACTCGATAAATCCGCAAATGACCTTGAACAGAGAACTGAGACAATTGTTGATGATACGAATGTCTCTTCTCAAAACAAGGAAAAGGAAACTAAAGTTATAGCTGATGATGCTATAACTTTGAACCAGGACCAAGATGGTGTAACTGAAGTTGTACCAACTTCAGCTATAACCCTAGAGTCCAACTCAGGGGGAACCAATCTTGATTCTGAATCATTTGAGGAAAGTGATAGTTCATCAGATGATGATGAGCCTAGGAACTCTAAGAAATGGAAATATATGAGTTCTCATCCTATGGATAGCATCCTAGGAAGTTTGAATAAGGGATTTCAAACGAGGCGAACATTAAATAACTTTTGTTCATTCTATTCTTTTCTGTCTACCATAGAGCCCACCAACATCAAAGAAGCTCTTGCAGAATCCGACTGGATTGTGGCTATGCAAGAAGAGCTTCAACAGTTCGAACGCAATAAAGTATGGCACCTTGTGCCTCGACCTCCTAATCGAACTGTGATTGGTACTCGATGGGTATTCAGAAATAAATTGGATGATTCAGGAGTTATAGTTCGCAACAAGGCTCGATTGGTTGTTCAAGGTTATAATCAACAAGAAGGGATTGATTATGACGAGACATTCGCTCCAGTAGCAAGACTTGAAGCCATTCGCTTGCTCATCGCCTTCGCAGCTCATAAAGGAATGAAATTATTCCAAATGGACGTTAAGACTGCATTTCTTAACGGTTATTTGGAAGAAGAGGTTTTTGTTGAACACCCTCCTGGATTTTTGAATAGCAAGTTTCAAAACCACGTTTTTAAACTCGACAAAGCTTTATATGGTTTGAAACAAGCGCCTAGGGCTTGGTACGACAGATTGTCAAAATTTTTATTACAAAACAATTTTAAGAGAGGATCTGTCGACAAAACCCTATTTCTAAAATCCGAGGGGTCTGATTTACTTGTTGCTCAAATTTATGTAGACGATATTATTTTTGGTTCTACTAACAATAAATTGTGCAAGTATTTTTCAGATCTTATGACCTCAGAATTTGAAATGAGCATGATGGGAGAATTGAAATTCTTCCTAGGACTGCAGATTCAACAAACCAAAGAAGGCATAAAGATTCACCAACAAAAATATGTCAAGGAGCTAATCAGAAAATTTGGTATGGAGAACGCTCATCCAATGGACACACCTATGGTAACTGACAAAAAGTTGACCTTAGACGAAAATGGTAAGTCCGTAGATGAGACTACATATCGAGGTATGATTGGTTCTTTATTATATTTAACTGCAAGTAGACCTGACATATGTTCAGCGTATGTGTCTGTGCTAGATTTCAATCATGTCCTAAGGAATCACATATGATTGCAGTTAAACGTATCTTGAGATATTTAATTGGTACATCTAATTTATATTTGTGGTATCCACTTGAGTGTAATTTCGATCTAGTAGGATATTCAGATGCAGATTATGCAGGATGTTCCCTAGATAGAAAAAGTACCTCTGGATTTGCTACGTTTGTTGGACCTTGCATAATTACTTGGGGCTCAAAGAAGCAAAATTCGGTTGCGTTGTCTACTGCAGAAGCCGAATATATCGCTGCAGGACTGGTATGTTCTCAACTACTTTGGTTAAAGCAACAACTATGTGATTATGGTGTTAATGTTGGTTGTATGCCTGTTTTCTGTGATAATACGAGTGCTATTATTATTTCTAAGAACCCAGCTCAGCATTCTCGTACTAAGCATATAGACATTAGACATCATTTTTTGCGTGACCATGTAGAAAAGGGCAACATTAAACTCGAATTTTGTAGTACTGACAATCAATGGGCTGACATTTTAACAAAGGCGTTAGCGAGAAGACGTTTTGAGATTTTGCGGTTGGAAATTGGTTTAATCGGTAGCAATTAAATTCATCTTATTTATTTTGTGAACCTGCGTGACTGGCTAGATTAAGACGAGATTATATGACTGTGTCCGCATATTTCATTGCTAGTATATTTGTGTTTAATATAATATATTTTACGTGAGTATCTTGCATATTTAGTGTTTTATGGAAATTGAATTATGAACCACATATTTGCCAAAAACCTATCTTATTCACTTTCCTAATCAAACCAAAATTCTACCCATGCAATTCTTTTTGGCCGAAATTCTCAAATAAATATTACTTTTCCATATCTTTTTATTTACCAAATTCTATCCTTACCATATCCCAACAAAAATAACCACCCAAGATTCTTTTCCTACCCAAATTCAAAAAAAAAAAAAAAAAAAAAAAAGGGGAAAGAACTACATTGGGACGGCACACCCATGTGCATAAGTACAAAAACAAAACCTACCTCTTACACAAACATAATTACCCCCTTCCACCTATTACTTTTACCACTTCAACACTCAACCAACTTTTACTATCCTCTTCATCAATTTTCACGGCACCACTACCACAACACCAAACATTTACCATCAATTTTTCAAGCATTCATCAATGGCTTCCACTAGATCAAAAATTGCCAAAAACCCAACTTCTAAAAATCCTAAGCCTAGTATGCCCAAAAATACCTCTTCTCCTTCCACATAACAATCACCCAACCCAAACCAAACCGAGTCGGGTGCGGGTCTTGAGAGTACGAAAAGAAGACGGTTAACTAAAGGCAAAGGAAGACTCCAAGAAGAAGCTCCAAACGAAACCACGGACACGGTTCCCGAGGCACCAACACGGGTAACTTTCCGTGACTTCTCATCACAAGAAACATCTTCGGGAATTGATAAAATCCGTCTTACAAAAGACGAAAGAAAACTTGTGAACCGGGTTGCTCAATATGGAATACACGGTGGTCGGTATTATCCTAAAGCTTGGTGTGACAAGTATAGGGCTTTGGGATTCTTTTCTGATTTTCTGAATTTCCAAGAATGGGAAACTGTGGCTCAGTTTTCGGGTCCTGTTTATCCAGTTGAGGTAATACAGTTCTTTTCTTCCGTTTCTCTTACTGATGAAGTGTTGCTTGCCGTCATAAATGGTCGTTCAGTATCGATTTCCGTGACGGACTTTTGTACTCTGTTTTCGGTTCCTGATGATGGAATCAAAATCAATCCGAGTACGTCATGGGAAGAACTGCCGGACATGGCTAAGCTGGAGGTTAAGCAGTATTTTGATGTTGGGGCGACGTTGTCGAGTTGTGTGTTGGCGGGGAGTGTGCCCCCTAAACTGAAATTTCTGTTAAATTTTTTATGGAATACCGTGATTCCGCGACGGGGCGGACGTGATAAAATTGCATGCTATGAGATGTTAGTCGTTAAGCATTGGTTGGAAGGAAACCGGGTTAATTTACCTTCTCTTGTTTTTAATCGTATTTCACAAACCGCTTTCTCGGTAACCGAAGACAAAATCTACTCTACTCTTGATTTACCGTATGGCATGTGGCTGTCACGGCTCTTAGAGTCGAAAGGAGTTGTTAATGTAAACAATTACGGGGTCGCCGTGAAAGATGAAATTTGTGATACGTTCTTGAAATTTATGAAGCTTGATGCTAATGGTCCGGAGTTGTTGTTTTTAGTAAAAGGTGGGTCGGTTGGTTTGCAGTCGGGAATGGCTGATTTTTCCGGGATTGAGTCAAAATTGGATATGTTCATTGATAGTATCATGGAGCGCTTGGATGCGCAGGATAAGAAAATTGAGACGGTGTTGGATACGCTTGTTCAAGCCGTGGCAGTGGGGTCTTCAAACTCAACCCGTGACCAAGGTGGGTCGGGTGTGAGTCATGAGATGAGGACATGGATGGATGGTGTGGATGATCGCCTTGCTAAGTTGGAACGAAACATTATCGATTGTAAGCAAGAAGCGTATAGGCAAAGGGATAGGATGACATTCTTGGTGAGCCAAGGCGGGTCTTTGGTTAAGAGCGGAACGGAGATGCGTGAGGGGATGCGTACCATATACGATGCGACGGAGGCTCTTTCGTTGAAAGTTCGGAACTTTGACGTTTGCCTCACCGCTCAAGCTACACATGTGTCTTCTTGCCTTGACCGTTTATCCACTCTTGAGTACCGCACTAGGTCCGGTTATAAAGCACCCTAGTTTTATCCGTCCAACCCACATTGCCTTGCTTTTCTATCCTTGGTTGTTTGTTTCTTAAAACTACTAATCCTATTCGGCCCATTTTGGCTTATTTTGACATTGTTCTATTCGGCCCAATGGCACTAAACAATTTATTTTGTGGTTTGTAGTTTTAATCAACATTTGCACTTTATTTTGCTTGATATATATCGTGTTATATTGCGTATTTTACATATCTATTTCTTGCCTTGACATGTGTTATTCTAGTCGTTTCATGTCTTTGTTCTTGTCTTTTCAATGATGCCAAGAGGGGGAAGAAATGATATGATTTGAGTCTTTGCTTAAGCTTGCTCCTTGTCAAGACTCGTTATCTCTTAAATTCTCTCAAGCTATAACTTTGGCTAAGTTGTTTTGTTCTTGCGATCAAAGTTGCTAAAACTTTGGAGTGCTTTGTTGAGGGGGAACCTTACTTAGTCACATTGTTAAGAGGAACTCTTGAGGAAATCATATAAGACTTGTCATCATCAAAAAGGGGGAATTTGTTGAACCAATTTGATAGTTTTGATAATGACATGTGTTTACGTAATAATATATGCTTTACTCGATATATCATATGCGTGTAATTGTGTGCTTTAGTCTTATTATAGCTAGCAACAATTATGAGAAGAAAGATCAAAGTTAGGCATAACTTTGATAAAGTTTGTGAGACAAAGTTATAACAACTTCAGGAATAACTTTGGAAGTGAACTTGGAAGTTATAGCTAACCAGGCATAACTTTAAGGAAAATCGCTTCAAACAAGATCTACATAAATCTACACAAGACTCGAGATGGAGGGTCTTTGTGATCAAGATGAAGAGATGATCCGTATACTGAAGATCTTTGTGAAGATTAGATAGTATAGGTCGTCATTCGGTAACTATTCCATTCGAGAGATTTTATGTTCAAAAGTTATAGCTTTAGCCTATGACTTTGGATGATAAAATATTGATGCATGATTTTGGAAATAAAATGTTTTGAAATATTTTCAAAAGTGAAAGAGTTTAATTTTTATATTTATCATTTATTTTAATAGAGAATATATTTATGAGATTCTATTGGTTAGTAATACAACTTATGGGTTGTCATGCTACCTAGGGTTTCTAATATATTCTATCTCAATTTGTTGTTAACCTAATTAGCCCACCTAGTGTTTGAGCCATCTAGGGTTTCGTGAAACCTAGTTTGTGCCACCTAGGGATTTGTGCTCCTAGGGTTTCGTGAGCTAGGATTCGGCCTCCATAGGTTGTTTCCTTAGTTTACCTAATCTAGGATTCTACTATATTCTTTACAACAATATTTTTGAGATATTAAGATAAATATATTTCTATAAGATAAACCTAATAATATTTTGAGATAAAGATATTTCTAAAAGATAAGAAAATATTATTTTATGATAAGATAAGTATCTTTATTAAATATTATACTAGGGTTTTAGATCTACTATGATTCTTCTACTATAAATACTCATTCACATACAATTTGCAATTAACACGAAATACACAACATATCACACGGCTAGTATTTTACTTGTGTTGATTTTCCAAAATCGTTTTAAAGCAAACCTTTGAGCAAATATTTATTATTTTTAGAGTTTGTTTTTAAAAGAGTCGTGCATCAATTATTATCAATCGCTTGAGTGAAATACGTTATTGGATAATAGTACATCATTATAAGCTTACAATTCTTTAACGGGAATTTGTGTGTGAGTTATATTGTACTTTCTTATTAGCGTAAGATAGTATAGAGTATTTAGCGATACTCACCTTGAGTTATAATCATAGTGTTGATTATACGAGTGGGTTGGTAATTTTTGTAATCCGTAGAAAGGTACTAAAAATTATTAATCGAGAATAGTGGACGTAGGTTTCAACGTGTGAAACTGAACCACTTCAAAAATCGTGTGCCTCTCTCTTATCTCTTTACTTTTCGTTATTTCGTTATTCGCGCTTACTTTGATTAATTAATTAGTTGATTTTAATTCATAAGATCAAATAATTAATTACATATCATATAAATCGAAAAAGTGGGGCTAGTTTTTAATACTCAATTCACCCCCCCCCCCCTCTTTTGTATTCGATCAATAGACTCTACAGTTAGTAATCTTAGGAATCGTGTTGTTGATGATGGTTGTTGTTAAATGATAATTGATACGAGAATTGATAATTTGTATTGATAGATGATGTTGTGTTATGCCTAAGTGAAATTGTGAAATTCATGTTTTTGTGCCCGAGACAGGACGCTGGCAACGTCCATTGACGATGGCAGCGTCGTGGGGCGCTGGCAGCGTTGCTTGCTGCCAGTTTCCCAAGTCGACTTCAGTTTTTCTGCACTGACCCCTTTTCGTAAAATGATCATATCTCCTTCGTTACTTGCTTGTTTTGGGCTTGTCACCTCCCGTTGGAACCTTAAGAGAATAAGCTATCACCTCCATTTGGAATTTCGGCATTTTCATGTCTAGAACTCTAGTTATGACCGTTTGAAGTGGACCCTTGTTTTAGTTGGTTTCCAAACAACGTTGTTTTGGAGAGGGGATCTATGTTTCTTATTTATTATGCTTCATAAACTTGTTCAAATGCTTATGTATCATGTACTGATTCATTTTTATCTTAGTTAAATTTATATAACTCCTTATTCTCATGTTTTGTGACGGTTTTTGGTATGTCCCACTTTGAGTCGGTTTTTACAAATGTTACGGTTTGAGCACTAATTTCCTATTTGCTTTGTACTCTCATTCCCTTGGCTACCTCCACATTCGTAAGGCTAGAATGTCGGAATGGGGAGTGTATCCTTACTGCTTAATTGCATGTGTTAGTGGGCATATGACGACGTTGTTGGGAGGCGAACGCTTTGCGTTGATCGACCCGGCCGTCAAATGTTGTGTACTTGCGAGGTGTTGTCAACTGCATGTAGCGTACCGCTTGTTGTGAGGCTTGTGCTCTTTTCCGCCTCTTTCGTGAATGACGACCAAATTTGGGGTGCTCGGCGTCTATGATTGACCGAACTTGGATGCGAAATGTCATCGCATGTCGAATCGGAAAATGGTTTATTCCGAGAGTCTGGCCAGGTTTAGACTAGGACCGGATATTTATATCGTCGTGCTACCAGGAGGAAATTAGTCTACATATACGAAATGAATTTAATCGTGTATGCGTTCAGGGAAATGCTTATCCCGTGGATGCCTTTTAATCATACTTGCATGTACACGGTGCTAGTGCGTGGCATTTACCGTGAGAGATGTCGTCAATGAATTGGTATGTTTGGATGGATGATTACATGATTGATTATTCGTGATCATTGTGTGACTTGGCAAGGTTTGTTTGTCAAGTCTCAATCTTATCAAACTTATACCGCTAACGGTGAGATGCAAGCCCTAGTGAGCGTATTCAGTTGCCTAAGAGTGTCTTCCCCGAGTCTATCTATAGCATGATGGTTACGGATTGTACTTCATATGCTCTTATCATTATATATTGAATTGTCTATCTATCCTTATCGTATTTCACATGTATATCTATATATGCATACTTCTACTTTTGTATTTCCTTTTATGTACGTTTAATGTGATATGGCTGGGAGAACCCGGAGTTACTCCCCACTGATTGTGGCGTTCATGTTTTTCATGGATGAACAGGTTGCTTGCTTGGATGGCTTTTTGCTTGGTATTTTGGGTTCGGGTGTGAGCTAGCGGGCGCTGTCCCTGGATGAAACACCTCTAGACGTTATTTAGCTAGTTTGCTAATCACTTTGACTTTGATTACATTTTGAGAGACTTCGTCTCTTTGTTGTATTTCATACTTTGGTTTGTAATATTTGACACTCCTCGTATTTTCTATTTGCATGTAAAAAGTTTTAAAAACATCGTATTTTCCGCTAATTAAATCACATGCTTGTTATGTTTTATTTCCGCATTCGCGAGGGTTGTCACATAGATATGCAAAATAAGCAATATTAAACGATATATAACAAGCAAAATCAAATATCAAATGTCAATTAAAAACTACAAACCTCTTGTTAGTTGCCAGTTGGGCCGAATGGATAGAGTATAAAAAGCCAAAATGGGCCAAATGGATTAGTAGTTTAAGAAACAAACAAGCTAAGATAAGAAGATTAAGGCATTTTGGGTTGGCGTATTATGTTGGGATCAATGTAACCAGGTCGGGTGCGGTACTCAAGAGTAGAAAGACGATCAAGGCACGTCGACACATGATTAGCTTGGGCGGTGAGGCATACATCGAAGTTCAGAACCTTCAAAGAAAGAGCCTCCGTCGCATCATGAATAGTGTGCATGCCCTCACGCATCTCCGAACCACTCTTCACCAATGCTCCTCCTTCACGGGATAAGCATTTCCCTGAACGCATACACGATTAAATTCATTTCGTATATGTAGACTAATTTCCTCCTGGTAGCACGACGATATAAATATCCGGTCCTAGTCTAAACCTGGCCAGACTCTCGGAATAAACCATTTTCCGATTCGACATGCGATGACATTTCGCATCCAAGTTCGGTCAATCATAGACGCCGAGCACCCCAAATTCGGTCGTCATTCACGAAAGAGGCGGAAAAGAGCACAAGCCTCACAACAAGCGGTACGCTACATGCAGTTGACAACACCTCGCAAGTACACAACATTTGACGGCCGGGTCGATCAACGCAAAGCGTTCGCCTCCCAACAACGTCGTCATATGCCCACTAACACATGCAATTAAGCAGTAAGGATACACTCCCCATTCCGACATTCTAGCCTTACGAATGTGGAGGTAGCCAAGGGAATGAGAGTACAAAGCACATAGGAAATTAGTGCTCAAACAGTTCCAACGGGAGGTGACAAGCCCAAAACAAGCAAGTAACGAAGGAGATATGATCATTTTACGAAAAGGGGTCAGTGCAGAAAAACTGAAGTCGACTTGGGAAACTGGCAGCAAGCAACGCTGCCAGCGCCCCACGACGCTGCCAGCGTCAATGGACGTTGCCAGCGTCCTGTCTCGGGCACGAAAACATGAATTTCACAATTTCACTTAGGCATAACACAACATCATCTATCAATACAAATTATCAATTCTCGTATCAATTATCAATTAACAACAACCATCATCAACAACACAATTCCTAAGATTACTAACTGTAGAGTCTATTGATCGAATACGAAAGAGGGGGGGGGGGGTGAATTGAGTATTAAAAACTAGCCCCACTTTTTCGATTTATATGATATGTAATTAATTATTTGATCTTATGAATTAAAATCAACTAATTAATTAATCAAAGTAAGCGCGAATAACGAAATAACGAAAAGTAAAGAGATAAGAGAGAGGCACACGATTTTTGAAGTGGTTCAGTTTCACACGTTGAAACCTACGTCCACTATTCTCGATTAATAATTTTTAGTACCTTTCTACGGATTACAAAAATTACCAACCCACTCGTATAATCAACACTATGATTATAACTCAAGGTGAGTATCGCTAAATACTCTATACTATCTTACGCTAATAAGAAAGTACAATATAACTCACACAAATTCCCGTTAAAGAATGTAAGCTTATAATGATGTACTATTATCCAATAACGTATTTCACTCAAGCGATTGATAATAATTGATGCACTACTCTTTTAAAAACAAACTCTAAAAATAATAAATATTTGCTCAAAGGTTTGCTTTAAAACGATTTTGGAAAATCAACACAAGTAAAATACTAGCCGTGTGATATGTTGTGTATTTCGTGTTAATTGCAAATTGTATGTGAATGAGTATTTATAGTAGTAGAATCATAGTAGATCTAAAACCCTAGTATAATATTTAATAAAGATATTAATCTTATCATAAAATAATATTTTCTTATCTTTTAGAAATATCTTTATCTCAAAATATTATTAGGTTTATCTTATAGAAATATATTTATCTTAATATCTCAAAAATATTGTTGTAAAGAATATAGTAGAATCCTAGATTAGGTAAACTAAGGAAACAACCTATGGAGGCCGAATCCTAGCTCACGAAACCCTAGGAGCACGAATCCCTAGGTGGCACAAACTAGGTTTCACGAAACCCTAGATGGCTCAACCACTAGGTGGGCTAATTAGGTTAACAACAAATTGAGATAGAATATATTAGAAACCCTAGGTAGCATGACAACCCATAAGTTGTATTACTAACCAATAGAATCTCATAAATATATTCTCTATTAAAATAATTGATAAATATAAAAATAAAACTCTTTCACTTTTGAAAACATTTCAAAACATTTTATTTCCAAAATCATGCATCAATATTTTATCATCCAAAGTCATAGGCTAAAGCTATAACTTTTGAACATAAAATCTCTCGAATGGAATAGTTACCGAATGACGACCTATACTATCTAATCTTCACAAAGATCTTCAGTATACGGATCATCTCTTCATCTTGATCACAAAGACCCTCCATCTCGAGTCTTGTGTAGTTTGATGTAGATCTTGTTTGAAGCGATTTTCCTTAAAGTTATGCCTGGTTAGCTATAACTTCCATGTTCACTTCCAAAGTTATTCCTGAAGTTGTTATAACTTTGTCTCACAGACTTTATCAAAGTTATGCCTAACTTTGATCTTTCTTCTCATAATTGTTGCTAGCTATAATAAGACTAAAGCACACAATTACACGCATATGATATATCGAGTAAAGCATATATTATTACGTAAACACATGTCATTATCAAAACTATCAAATTGGTTCAACAAATTCCCCCTTTTTGATGATGACAAGTCTCATATGATTTCCTCAAGAGTTCCTCTTAACAATGTGACTAAGTAAGGTTCCCCCTCAACAAAGCACTCCAAAGTTATAGCAACTTTGATCGCAAGAACAAAACAACTTAGCCAAAGTTATAGCTTGAGAGAATTTAAGAGATAACGAGTCTTGACAAGGAGCAAGCTTAAGCAAAGACTCAAATCATATCATTTCTTCCCCCTCTTGGCATCATTGAAAAGACAAGAACAAAGACATGAAACGACTAGAATAACACATGTCAAGGCAAGAAATAGATATGTAAAATACGCAATATAACACGATATATATGAAGCAAAATAAAGTGCAAATGTTGATTAAAACTACAAACCACAAAATAAATTGTTTAGTGCCATTGGGCCGAATATAACAATGTCAAAATAAGCCAAAATGGGCCAAATAGGATTAGTAGTTTTAAGAAACAAACAACCAAGGATAGAAAAGCAAGGCATTGTGGGTGGGACGGATAAGGCTAGGGTGCTTTATAACCGGGCCTAGTGCGGTACTCAAGAGTGGATAAACGGTCAAGGCAAGAAGACACATGTGTAGCTTGAGCGGTGAGGCAAACGTCAAAGTTCCGAACTTTCAACGAAAGAGCCTCCGTCGCATCGTATATGGTACGCATCCCCTCACGCATCTCCGTTCCGCTCTTAACCAAAGACCCGCCTTGGCTCACCAAGAATGTCATCCTATCCCTTTGCCTATACGCTTCTTGCTTACAATCGATAATGTTTCGTTCCAACTTAGCAAGGCGATCATCCACACCATCAATCCATGTCCTCATCTCATGACTCACACCCGACCCACCTTGGTCACGGGTTGAGTTTGAAGACCCCACTGCCACGGCTTGAACAACCGTATCCAACACCGTCTCAATTTTCTTATCCTGCGCATCCAAGCGCTCCATGATACTATCAATGAACATATCCAATTTTGACTCAATCCCGGAAAAATCAGCCATTCCCGACTGCAAACCAACCGACCCACCTTTTACTAAAAACAACAACTCCGGACCATTAGCATCAAGCTTCATAAATTTCAAGAACGTATCACACATTTCATCTTTCACGGCGACCCCGTAATTGTTTACATTAACAACTCCTTTCGACTCTAAGAGCCGTGACAGCTACATGCCATACGGTAAATCAAGAGTAGAGTAGATTTTGTCTTCGGTTACCGAGAAAGCGGTTTGTGAAATACGATTAAAAACAAGAGAAGGTAAATTAACCCGGTTTCCTTTCAACCAATGCTTAACGACTAACATCTTATAGCATGCAATTTTATCACGTCCGCCCCGTCGCGGAATAACGGTATTCCATAAAAAATTTAACAGAAATTTCAGTTTAGGGGACACACTCCCGCCAACACACAACTCGACAACGTCGCCCCAACATCAAAATACTGCTTAACCTCCAGCTTAGCCATGTCCGGCAGTTCTTCCCATGACGTACTCGGATTGATTTTGATTCCATCATCAGGAACCGAAAACAGAGCTACCGTATAAAGCCTCGTACGGTGCCATCTTGATAGATGCATGATAACTGTTGTTATAAGAAATTTCCACCAAAGGCAAACACTTCTCCCAAGAAGCGTGAAAGTCTAAAGCACAAGCCCGAAGAAGATCTTCCAAAGTTTGGATCGTTCTCTCAGTTTGACCATCAGTAGCGGCATGAAAAGTTGTGCTCATCAACAATTTACTACCCATGGCTTCTTGTAAGGCTGTCCAGAATCGGGAACAGAATCTCGGATCACGATCTGAAACTATACTTTTAGGCACTCCATGGTAACGCACTATCTCATCCACATAAGCACGGGCTAAGACATCTATACTCCAAGTTTCTTTGATAGGCACGAATCTGGCACACTTGGTTAGACGGTCTACAATAACCCAGATGGCATTCTTTCCACCAGAAGTACTAGGTAAAGCCATCACAAAGTCCATAGAAATAGACTCCCATTTCCAAAGAGGAATTTCCAAAGGTTGTAGCAAACCTCCGGGTCTTTGATGTTCAATCTTCACCTTCTGACAAGTAAGACATTTACTAACATACTCCTTTACTTCAATCTTCATCCTAGGCCACCAAAATTGCGGTCTCAAATCTTTATACATTTTGTCACCACCAGGATGAATAGAATAAGGAGAAAGGTGAGCTTCATCAAGTATTCTCTTTCTCAACTCGGCACTTCTCGGAACATACATTCTACCATGGTAACGAAGGTAGCCATCATTATCCACCACACAATCTTTAGCTTTGCCCAAGTTTAGATTTTCGTGTTATGGCATAAAAACGTAGAATTCCTCCGGTAAACAAGTACGAATCTCTCGATAACAAAAACAGGTTCGCAGTCAAAGCACCAACGATTATCGAATCCTTCCCAACAAGCTGTTATCTCAAGTTTATGAAATTCAGTTTACCAGTTCATCGGGTAAAGTACAAGAGCATTTAATGAATGACTAGTCTTTCTACTCAAAGCATCATGCCACACATTTGCTTTTCCCTCATGATAAATCAACTCGGCATCATAATCATTCGACCAACTCTAACACATCTTCATATGCTCATGTTCAACTCTTTCTGAGTAAAAATGCACCTCAAGCTTTTATGATCGGTGTAGATTCGGCAATGAACTCCAATAAGATAATGTCTCCAAGTTTTCAATGCATGTACTACAGCTGCCAACTCAAGATCATGAGTCGGGTAGTTCACTTCATGAACCCTGAGTTGTCGAGAAGCATAGGCAATGACTTTTCTATTCTGCATCAAGACACATCCCAAACCATGCTTTGAAGCATCACAATATACATCATAATCAGCTTCATCATCTGGTAAAGTTAAAACCGGTGCGGTAGTCAATCTCTTTTTTAATTCCAAGAAGGCAATTTCACATTCATCGGTCCAAATATACTTTGCTTCCTTCTTTAGCAATTGAGTCATCGGTCTTGCTAATTTAGAGAAATCCTTCACAAACCGACGATAATAACCTGCTAAACCAAGGAAACTCCGAATCTCGGACACATTTCTCGGACTTTTCCAATCCACAACTGCCTCAATTTTTGCTGGATCGACCATAACACCGTCTTTCGAAATGACATGACCAAGGAAAGATACCTCGGGCAACCAGAATTCACATTTTGAGAACTTAGCATACCACTTTTGGCGTCGAAGAACACCCAAAATGGCTCGAAGATGATTAGCATGTTCTTCCTCAGATTTCGAAAAGATCAAAATGTCATCAATAAATACCACCACACATTTATCAAGATACTCCCTGAAGGTACGATTCATCTGATCCATGAATATTGCTGGAGCGTTAGTCAAACCGAAGGGCATCACATTGAATTCGAAATGACCATACCTCGAGCTAAAAGCAGTCTTGGGCATATCTGCTTCCCGAACGGGAATTTGATGATAACCCGATCTAAAATCAATCTTTTAAAAGGAGAAGCAACCCCCTTAACTGTCAAGAGTCTTACTATCCAGAAGAGGATATTTTGTTTTTGATTGTGACACGTTCAACTCACGATAATCAATGCAAAGTCCGCATAAACCGTCTTTCTTTTTTGACAAATATACGGGGCGCACCCCAAGGAGAAACGTAGCCTATGAGGCCTTTCTCATTAGTCATCAGTTGGATTCTCACTCTTTACCTCGGAAGGAGCCATACGATAAGGAGCTTTAGCAATTGGTCCAGTTCCAGGAACTAGATCAATGGAAAATTCAACATCTCTTTCAGGAGGAATCCCGGGTAATTCATCGGGAAATACATCTGGATATTCACAAACAATAGAAACATCCTTCAAAGAAGGAAGAGAAGAATCAGAAGTAGTCACTACACATAGAAATGCTTGATGACCCTTCTTCAAAACATTTATCATTTTCATAGCTGAGATTAACTTCACCCTTGTTTGCTTTCTAACTCCTTGATAAGAAACACGAATACCCAAAGGACTTTTAAGAATAATCTTTTGGTCACGGCATTCAAATCGAGCATGATAAGTAGATAACCAATCCATGCCCAGAATAATATCAAACTCTTCAAGAGGAAACCGTAGAAGATTAGCCGGAAAAATAGATCCATTTATGGATATTGGAATGTCCGAATGAAGATAAGAACATGAAAATACATCTCCGGACGGTAAAGATATAGGAGTAGTTTCTCCAATTGAAGCTTTGAGCGGTAATTTATCGGATAGTCTCATTGAAATAAAAGATAAAGAAGCTCCCGTATCAAATAAAATTAAACATGGAAATTCATAAATTGAGAACATACCCGTCACGATGTCTGGCTGAGCATCAGCCTCAGCACGGCTCATAATAAAAATTCGACCCTTAGGTCGCCCAGAAATAACCGGTGTAGAAACCGTACTCTTCCTCTCAGGACATACATTAGCCTTATGCCCTGGTTTCTGACAAATAAAGCACACAAATGGCTTGTTGAAGCAACCAACACCAGGATGAATAGGCATCTTGCATGTAAAGCAGATACGACCTTTAAGGTCGTTGTTGTTGCTCGGAACAAATGGACGGTTTCTCTGATTTGCCGGTCCACTCTGAAAGTTTCTCCTCTTGTTTGGAAAAGAGGGAGAAAAGGAAGGTCGGGAAACAGGATATAGTGGTCTCTTGCCATAAGAATTTGGAGCCACATACGAGGAACGAGCCTCGTCAGAAATCTCCCGAATAGAACTCTCCGCCCAAATGGCATCATTGTAGATCGAGACAAAAGAAGTAGAACCCCTACTGATCTTCCCCTTTATCTGAGGAGACAGTTTTCCCAGATAAAAGAAGGCTTTGTCTTCCTCTACTCTAATAAGTCGAGTGGCATAATGAGCCAACTCATTGAACCTGGTTGTGAACTCTTGAACCGAAAGAACTCCTTGTTTGAAGTCCATGAATTCTTTCAGCTTCTGTTGCCTTAGTTCATCGGGGTAGAACCTCGGCTCCAAGAGCTCACGGAAACGAGTCCACCCAAAATTAGGCTCCAACTTCGAAGTAGGGCCCGTAAGTGACCACCACTGATCGCCTTCCTTCACTAAAAAGTGGGAAGCAAGGCGGACTTTATCCTCTTCAAGGACATCATAAAGAGAAAAACTCTTCTCCATTTCTCGTAACCACTCAGAAAGCTTGACGGGATCCACTTCGCCATCATAGGTTTTTGCTTGGCTCCTAGATAGCTGTGAAGCAACCCACGTATAACTCCCGTGTCTCTCACGGTCGGGAATAGCATTAGGAATCGGATTTGCCTGTTGGTTTTGCTGATTTTGCTGGTTTTGGATAATAACGGTAAGAGCTGCTAAGATCGTGTTGTCAATTCTCGGAGGCATCTTGCAAAAGAAAAACACAGATTAGTACTTATCATTTAGCAAGCACAAAGAGACTACAACATAAATCCTAATCTACCCATCTTACCCTTCTATCTCACGGTTTATTATTTTATTAAGGTCAAGTTATTTATACAAGGGTAAACAAACGTGCGTCGGGAGCAAAATAGCTCTGATACCAACTGTGACACCCTCAAATTTGCGGAAAGAAAAAAAAATAATTTAACTAAATAAAAGATGATAATACATAACGAAGGTGTCTTAAATACAAAGGTTCAACAAAAAGGAAATAATATTATACAAAAGAAATATCCAAAACGGGAGACATATTTGTGACACCCTCAAATTTACGGAAGGAAAAAAAATAATTTAAATACATAATGAAGGTGTCTGAAATAAAAATGGTCATTACAATACGGGAATAATATTCTACAAAAGAAATATACAAGACGGGAGACATATCTCCCGTATAAATACGGAAATAAAAGAGTGTATAATAATATACAATCTAAGAACCGCAATATATGTCCAAGGTCAATACTTTCTCTCGCTAGCTCGTCAATGTACCCAGTAATGCATCACCACCTGTTCACCGCATTAATATAACACGGAAGCCACATCAGTGGGAGTAACTCCGAGCTCTCCCAGCCACGAAATGTCAAGTTTAATAAAACATGAATAACATAAAAGCAGTGTATATGGCCAATACAAAACTTTAACATATATGATATGCTTTTCATGTTATGAAACAAATAACTAACAAATAACCTAGCATGTGAAAGCTATCATGTGAAACCGATAATAAACTATAACTCGATGTAGGGAAGCTGGTATGCTAGCTCAGAGGTTCCTCTCAGAAACATGGCCGTGATACACTCAAACCCTAATCAACACGTAATCATGTGAATCAGTTAACAATCGGTAATCCAAACTCTATCAATCTTAGCCGGCTTGCATCTCACCTTCTAAAACTCATAGAATCATACAAACATGAAAGACCACTACTTCTACAAACAGGCATAAGTTCTTAGTGCAGTCAATAGAAGACTTCTGTAACTCGAGGCTATACCACAAGGTAGGAAAACATCCTCGTCCTAGACTGATCAGACCTAGCGACAACAGCTATTCCATTCCCCGTCTCATGACATAACCGTACACAAGAAACTCTGCTAGGCGACCCCCTAAACAGAGATGGCTAGTACTTAAGCTGGCTCCCTTCCCAAAGCGGAACTCTTATGATGCCATGCCCCGACTTGGAGATAAGCCCCCCAGGCCGTGACACAAAAGCTATCAAGCGGTAAACTCCGTATGCTCGTTAAAGATAGTATGGCCTATCAATGTCATGGTCCAAGATACTCATTAGAATTAGAATGGTCAAGACGCCATATATCCATAATTCTCTACGGGTACTTAGTCAACACGACACCAACCATATAAACAAACAGTCACGGGAACACATCCTATCATGTGACTAATTGCATATAAATAATAATCAAATATCATATCGCCTCATATCTACTAAGGCTAATTCAGTAATAAAATACAACTTTACTTGAAGACAAATCCCCGACCCGAGTCCCGCGACGGGTCATCAGTCAAATCGGGGCTGACTAGATCTTAGTTTGAACAAACCCGTTGGATCAAACCGGCTAGAAACAGAGTCTTTATCACATAGACATAAAATCAACATATTCATTACATGTTATTTTAATAAAACTTCTAACATGTGAATTATTAAATCTTACGTAAACCCCCGATTGACTTAAAGGATATTAAATTAAACTACGATCTCGTCTTATAATTTCTAACATGTGAGAAATAATAATTTAATGAAAAACCTTTTTAATTAAATATTTTACTTATTAATATTTCTCGCGTGCTAATTATTACAAAACGCGATAAAAATGACGATAACTCAAAAACCGTCACAAGTCCCAAAGTGGGACCCACGGGCTGAGTTGGACCGGACCCACATGGGCCTGATTTGGGCCTCACGGCCTGATTTGGGCTCAATGGGCTGTTTTGCCTAAAATTTTCTAAAAACCGTTTTCCAATATTTCCCGCATGCTTTAACATATTTAAAACCCGTCAAAACAACAACATAACAATCAAACATCGACACAACCAAAGACCAAAACCCGGACCCACCATGGACCAACCCAGACCGGGTCTGAACCGGCCTGGACCGGTCTGGTTGGTCCGGTTCTTGCCCTCTCCACGGTTCACCCAACAAACAACAACAAATTTATTCTAACATGTTTTAAATTATCAAACACCCATTTTAACAACCATCATACAAAAATCATTATTATGAATAATCATCCAAATTCAGCAAGAACACTAAAACAACATAAAAATTCCTAACAACATAAAAATCATCAAGAACAATAAGACAACATAAAAATCCTAACTTATTAAAAATCATCAAAATTCCTCAAGAACACTAAACTTGTTAAAATTTCCTAAACAACATAAGAATCATAACTTTATGGAAAATCATAAAAATTCATAAAACACAATAATAACCATTACTTATCATATTACTAACAAAAATCCATAAATCCTAAAAAGATGAACCAAAAATAAAGATGAACCAAAATCAAAAGAAACAAACTTAAAGCTAAGTTACTAACTAAAATCATACATAACCATAACATGAACAAAACTAAAACCTATGTGACATTAATTCGTCGAGTAAAACGGAATTGTTACCTTAGCTAGCCAAAACAATTAGCACCAAAATAATAATAAGAAGTATATAATAAAAATCCTTCTACTAATCTTCACCCAAAATATACGAGTCTCCAAACTCGTCTTCAAAATCTTCCCCTATAAGAAATGACAAGAAAAACATTATTAGAACATAAAATTAAATTTCTCATAATTAAAGTGTTGAAAACGATCTTGACGGAATTGAAATTAAACCGTACGTGAAGATGGAGAGCGAAGAGGAGAGTCTAGAAATATAAATTAGGATGGATTTAATTAAGAAACGAAGATTTTATGAAGGTTTTGCTCAAGAACGATGAAGAACAAATGATGAACGACGAAGAACACGAAGGACGATCAAATAAAGTGATGTTTTGATCTTAATTTGATTTGTTGTAAAATGAAAAGTTGTTTGTGAGTAGTGATGGTGGTTGGAGCCGTGTAAATATAGGCCAATGAGGATGTCGGGTTTTGAAATTGTTGTTACGTAATTGACTCGCGTTTAATAATTATTTTACGGTAAACGATTGAATATAATTAAAGATAAAGTTAATTACACAAATATCTAGATATTATGATTATTGTATCAAAAGAAATGAAAATATCAAGAGCTATTAGAGGACTTTTGAGCCGTGTGGTATGGTGAGCATCGGGTCTGTTTTTGCTCGATTTGCGGAATTTTCGTTAACTGATCGATAACGTTGAAAATATCTAAGATATTCTTATTAGTTTAATCAAAAGAATTAAACTATCTCATGTGAGTGGAAAACGATGACATGGGCGCGTGACTCATGCCAAAGTCGAGTTTCGATTTTGTTGCGCGCATTACGATGCGTCTGGAATAGTTAAATGACGTTCGATTAAAAACCGTAAAAGTTATTCTTTAAATTCCGAATAAATTCAAAATAATTATATTAAATTATGATAAATCTTAATAAATCTACATAAAAATAAATCAAAAATATTATTTTTTTAAATAAAATTTCGGTCTTCAAACTTATGAGGCGAGTCGGGAAAAAGTCAACGGAAGTAAAAGTTGACTGAAAAGTCGAGAAAAGTCAAAGATGACTTAAAAGTCAAGAAAAGTTTAGGACGACTTAAAAGTCACGAAAAGTCAATGACGACTTTTAAAAAGTCAAGGAAAAGTCAAAGACGACTTAAAAGTCAAGAAAAGTCAAAGATGACTAAAAACGGTCTTTTCATGAAATCTCTCAGAAATTCCAAATACGAACGCGGACTTTCAAAATAAGACTCGGAACAAAAATTCCTATTTTAAAAACTTAAGTTCTACTGAAAAGTGTTAGTAAATATTTTTACTAGAAAAATCGGGTATATTTCGGGTTGTTACAGATACGCCCTTCTCCTTTGCTAGAAAGAGAACCAAAAGTTACTGTTAACCTTTTGTTTTTGTATTTTGTCAAAAGTTACTGTTAACTTTTTGTTCTTTTGTGAGATGTGTGAATGTTGAGATGGAGGCACAGTGAGAATAGATTAGGTTTAGAATTTTTCTACTTCTCTCTCACATTTTTGCTCCTCACGGCACATTGGGTTTTATATGAGGAGATTTTGTCTCCTCAAAAATAACTACCCATTGACTAAAAACCGAGTGTATCTGGATACTTTCGTTTTTGGTCATTTTAGCTTCCAATATAATGTAATATATTATAATCGTCGTTTTACATAGACCGACATTATAATACATCATTAATTATAAATATCCGTATATTTATAATTTGCCAATTAATTATAACGGTTTATGTTTAATTAGCTTACATTATATACAACAATTAAATATAACACTTTATATTCAATTTACGAATTACAGTTAATTCGTCTCAGCTAACTTTATTTAATCATTATTAAATAATCTGTCATCATCACATTGACTAACCTTTTAGTCAAATACACTGACTAACCTTTTAGTCATATAATAGGGCATCCATATGATTATTTTCTCAAATAATCACATCTCTCAAACACATCCTTTAGGTGTGACTTTTAGGGACCAGTTGATCACCGCCATCTGTATGACAATAACGTCAAACTTATCTAGCAAGCCAACCGTTATTGATAAACGTTAATCAACTGATTATTATACAAAGTATACCCTGTGAACCTACAGAGATTTATTTATGTTATTGCACTAAATGTGGAGGACACTGGCTCCAACAATCTCCCACTTGTCCGTACAAGTGTATGTGCGATAACCGATTCTCATATCCATAATAAATTTCTCCCACTCAATGTAAACCAATTTGCAAAGTCCGTATTCACAAAGGTCGTAGTTTACAAGTGATCAGTATCAAGAGTGGTTTCCCCGACTAGAGAGTAACTTAACTGATAAACGAATCTTTATTCGAGCATGGCCATGCATTTCAGTTACAGCTCCTCGAGTGGCCCTGAGAAATATCATATCCTGATAAAGGTTGGATATTTTCTTCAACTCGAATCTTGCAGATACAAGCGCAGTATGAAATGACCCAGTGAAAAATCTACTTAGCCTCCTGTTACGGTCGACCATGAGAAAGAAACCAAAGTCACCCAAAAACTGCCTTTATCTCAAGACACAGTCGATAGTCAAAAGAATCGACTCTAGGAACACTATGGACGTCCTATCCACGGCCTGGCACCTAATGTTCTGAAACATTTAGGACTCCATAACGTTGTCACAAAATTGTCCTGCGAGGTATCATTATAACTCGCATATGTGATCGATCAGTCAACTGTTTGACTTATGGCTCGTTGAACCCACCATCAATCGACTGCACAGAATAATTGCCAGAGTTATCAGCTCATGTAGGCAATTTGCAACAGGAGTATGTGACCAAGCCAAGACACGAGCCATGACACGAGCTCAAGACAAGACACAAACTCAAGACAAGACTCAAGACATCAACATCAAAACAACAACATCCATTCAGACAACACCATGACCAGCTATGACAATGTTCTATTCAGTCCAAGCCACAACCACTTCAAGCCTGCTAAGACAACACCACCACAACCAGAAAAAAGCCTAGCCATCCACTTCCCAAGACTAAGCCACAACAAAGCTCAGCCAACAGCCCAACAAACCCAACACAGCAAAAACAGCCCCCAGCCAAAAACAGCCTATCACAGCCTTTCTAAACAAGGTCCATGGGGCCCCACACAATCAAACAAGCCTAACCAACCCCCAAACCTATGTCTTGGGAAGGTCCCCTACAACTTTCCCCAGGACTTCCCTCCCAAGAAACAAACACACAAAGAGTTAGCTTAGGGACAACTTCAGACTGTCCAGATTTCAGCCTTTTTGCAGTAGTTAACATGTCACTATCAAACTTTCCTTTTATGATCAAACAAACTCGAGGGCCTTTTAGAAGGACCTTTGGCATCCATCCCACTTCAGTTGAGCTCAAGAATCAAGCTCAGAAGTCCACCCCTCCACCAGTTTCAACCCCAACAAACCCATTAAGGCAGATTGTCCTATTAGAATTACTTTTCTGCTTTATCTACTTTATGTCAGTTTTCCTGCAAGTTTGTAGCTGTTATTTTGTTTCATGTTGTAAGCCTTTGTGGCCCTAGATATCTCCTAACGTCTGAGTTGTATCCTTGTTGCCTATATAAGGCCTTTACCTAATGAAATGCAAATCAGATTTGAAGTAAAACATAAAACTGAAACCTTGTTTCTGTTGCATCTCTTGGCTGTGTGCTTGAGACAACTTCCTTTGCTTTGTGCTTGGAAGTGAGCTTGGGTCCTTAGCTGTGTGCTGGGATCAAAGTTCAACCCTCAATCATTGGCTTTGTGCTTTGGTTAAGGTCCTATCCTAGTTCTTTGTCAATCAGTCCAAACAGAAACAGAGTATTTGCAAAGTGTCTGAACCTCAATCAAATTGTCATTGTTTTAGTTGTCTTTCTGAATAGTTTCAGTGCAAATTGGTTATCAGAGCTTTGGTTTGTGAGTTCATCTACCTAACTACATTAAAAACACAAAATACAACCATGAGTGAAGAGAGAATCACAGGTCTTGAAAACACAGTTCAAGATCTTGTCAGAACTGTAATGGAGGTCTCTAGATCTGTCAATGAACTCCTTGAGGGCCAACAGAACAATGATACAAGGGGAGGCAGAGGTCGAGGAAGAGGAGCACCTTTCCCACAAGGTGGAGTAAGGAGGAGACAACCTGTAGATCAGTTTGAAATGTCAGATTCAGATGGCTCAGATCACAGTCTTCTCAGACACCAAGACAAAGATATCAAGGTAGAGATTCCTGACTTTCTAGGTAGCTTGAACCCTGATGATTTCTTAGATTGGCTAAGGTCTGTAGAAAGAGTCTTTGAGTTTAAAGGATACACTGATAGAAAGGCTTTTAAGGTTGCTATCCTGAAACTAAAAGGCTATGCCTCACTGTGGTATGAAAACATGAAAACCTTGAGGGTTAGGGAAGGGAAAGAACCTGTAAAGTCATGGCTCAAACTGAAAAAGAAAATGAGAGCTAAGTTTGTCTCTAGGGACTACACTCAAGACATGTTCATTAAGCTTACTCACCTAAAGCAAGACCAAAGACCTTTAGAGTCCTACCTAAGAGACTTTGAACAACTCACTTTGCAATGTGAGGTTGTTGAGAAATCTGAACAAAAGATAGCAAGGTTCTTAGAGGGGTTGGATGAAAGGATAGCTAGTAAAGTCAGGTTACAAAACATATACTCCTTTGAGGAAGCTGTCAACTTGTCTTTAAGGGTAGAAAAATTGGGAAAAGGAAAGGCCAGTGCTTCTAAGACACCTTCCAGAACCCCCACCTTCAAACCTTTTGTAGGAGTTAAGATAGGAGAACATGTGGTTCCTGTTAAGACCCCTTTCAACCTTGATAAAGGCAAGGCTGTTGAGGCAGGCCAAAGGAAGACTACCCCTCTCAAAAAGTGCTTTCAATGTCAAGGGTATGGACATTTTGCTAGAGAATGTCCATCTAAAAGGGCTCTGAGTACCCTAGAAGTAATCCATTGGGGAGATGATGAAGTGTTGGTCTGTGATGAAGAGATGGAAGAGCCTGAGGTAGAGGCTAGTGAGGAGTTGATAGAGCCTGATGCAGGGTTAAGTTTGGTAACATGGAGGGTAATGCATACTCAACCACAACCTTTGGAAGAGGACCAAAGACACCAGATCTTTAGGACCAGATGTACCATCAAGGGTAGAGTATGTAACCTCATTATTGATGGGGGAAGCTGCACTAATGTGGCCTCCAAAACACTGATAGACAAGCTAGCTCTACCCACCAAAGACCACCCCCTACCTTACAAACTCAGATGGCTAAACAAAGGGGCTGAGATCAAGGTGGATAAACAATGTGTTATACCTTTCTCAATTGGTAAAGGGTATGTGGATGAGAGTCTTTGTGATGTTCTACCTATGGATGCATGTCACCTTCTGCTTGGGAGACCATGGGAGTTTGATAGGGATGCCATACACCATGGGAGAGACAACACTTACACCTTCAAGTATGGGAAGAAGAAGATCACCCTAGCACCTTTACCACCTGCTTTAAAGATCAACCCAAACCCCATGAGTGAGGCTTCCAAAGAAGTCATGTTGATAAGTGAATCAGAAATAGCACAAGAGCTAAGTGAGCTACAACCTGTATACATATTGCTAGTCAAGGAGACTGGGATGAGTATCATTGATATCCCTGAAGAGGTCAAATCTATCCTAGAAAGTTATGGTGATGTCTTCCCTACTGAGCTTCCTAGTGGACTGCCACCACTTAGAGGGATAGAGCACCACATTGACCTAGTGCCTGGAGCTATCTTACCCAACAAGCCAGCCTACAGGAGTGACCCTAAGGCTACACAAGAGCTCCAACTTCAAGTAGGTGAACTACTCAACAAGGGCTATGTCAGAGAGTCCCTCAGTCCTTGTGCTGTACCAGCCTTGCTTGTGCCAAAGAAGGATGGGACTTGGCGTATGTGTATTGATAGTAGGGCCATCAACAACATTACCATCAAGTATAGGTTTCCCATACCTAGACTTAATGATATTCTGGATGAGCTAAGTGGGGCTCAAGTGTTCACTAAGATTGATCTGAGGCAGGGCTACCACCAAGTGAGGATAAGAGCAGGGGATGAATGGAAGACAGCTTTCAAGACTAAACATGGGCTCTATGAATGGTTGGTGATGCCTTTTGGGTTGTCTAATGCCCCTAGCACCTTCATGAGGTTGATGACAGAAGTCCTAAGGCCTTACTTAGGCAAGTGTGTAGTGGTTTACTTTGATGATATTCTTATTTACAGTTCAACTAAGGGAGAACATTTGCAACATCTGAAGTTGTTGTTTGAGGTCCTAAGAGAAAACAAGTTGTATGGCAAGCTAGAGAAGTGCACCTTCATGCAGCCTGAGGTTTACTTCCTTGGGTTCATCATCTCTAAGAAAGGGGTAGCAGTTGATCCTGAGAAAGTGCAAGCAATCAAAGAATGGCCCATTCCCCAAACTGTTACTGATGTAAGAAGTTTCCATGGGTTGGCATCTTTCTATAGGAGGTTCATACAAGGGTTTAGTTCAATCATGGCCCCTATTACTGAGTGCATGAAGAAGGGAGAGTTCAAGTGGAATGAGAAGGCTGAAAGGTCCTTCAATCTGATCAAAGAGCTATTGTGTAAATCTCCAATATTGGTTCTACCAGATTTTAACAAACTCTTTGAGGTAGAGTGTGATGCCAGTGGTCTTGGCATAGGAGCTGTGCTTACTCAAGAAAAGAAACCTGTGGCATACTTTAGTGAGAAGCTAAATGGGGCCAAGCTTAACTATTCCACATATGACAAGGAATTCTATGCCATTGTGAGGGCATTGAATCATTGGGGACACTACTTGAAGCCTAAGCCTTTTGTGCTTCATTCTGATCATGAGGCTCTCAAATATATCAATGGACAGCACAAACTCAACCCCAGGCATGCCAAATGGGTAGAGTTCTTGCAATCCTTCTCATTCTCCAGCAAGTATATAGAGGGTAAGAACAATGTTGTAGCTGATGCATTGTCTAGAAGGTCTGTAATGTTGACCTTCATGGAGCAAAGGGTGTTGGGGTTTGAATTTATGAAAGAGCTCTATCAAGAAGACCCAGACTTCAAGCATGAATGGGAGGTACATCAAGAAGGGCAAGTCAAGAAAGGAAGCAAATACACAGCTCAAGAAGGATACTTATTTTATGGGAACAAACTGTGTGTGCCTAAGGGACCTTATAGGGGATTACTGGTCAAAGAGGTTCACTCCAATGGCCTTGCTGGTCACTTTGGGGTACAGAAGACCTATGACATCTTACAAGATCAGTTCTATTGGCCTAAGATGCTCAGTGATGTGCAAGATGCCCTCAAAAGATGCAGATCTTGTCAACTAGCCAAGGCACATTTTCAAGCAGGCCCTTACACACCACTTCCAGTACCCAACAAGCCATGGGAAGACCTCAGTATGGATTTCATTGTAGCCTTACCTAGAACTCAAAGGGGAAAGGATTCAATCATGGTGGTTGTAGATAGATTTAGCAAGATGGCACATTTCATTGCTTGTAAGAAGACTGAGGATGCCTTGGGGGTGGCTGAAATATACTTTAGAGAGGTTGTCAAGTTACATGGGGTCCCTAGAAGCATTGTCTCAGATAGAGACACAAAGTTCATGAGCCATTTCTGGAGAACCTTGTGGAAGCTATTGAAGACCAGGTTATTGTTTAGTACTTCTCACCATCCCCAAACTGATGGGCAGACAGAAGTCACTAACAGAACACTAGGGAAGATCTTAAGGAGCATTGTTTCTAAGTCATTGAAAGATTGGGACCTCAAGCTAGCACAAGCTGAGTTTGCCTTCAACAGAGCTCCCTCCAGCAGCACAGGTAAAAGTCCTTTTGAAACAGTTTATGGCACTAATCCTCTCATGCCTACAGACCTAGCACCAGTCAAAGGAAACAAGGCAAGCTATGATGCAAAGAAAAGAGTTGAGCAAATGATACAGATTCATGAGCAAGTCAAGAAGCAGATTGAAAGGTCCAATGAGTTGTACAAGGCTAGGTCCAAGGGGCCTAAGAAAGCAAGGGAATTCAAGGCAGGGGATCTTGTATGGTTGCATTTAAGAAAAGAGAGATTTCCAGACAAGAGGAGAAACAAGCTCATGCCAAGAGCTGATGGACCATTTGAGATATTGGAGAAGATAGGCACAAATGCTTACAAGGTGGATCTACCAGGAAGCTATGGTGTACATGGTACTTTCAATGTTGGAGACCTGAGTCCCTACCATGGTGAATCAGATGATGAAGGTGAGGAAGATTTGAGGGCAAATCCTTTTCAAGAAAAGGAGGTTGCAACAGGAGTATGTGACCAAGCCAAGACACGAGCCATGACACGAGCTCAAGACAAGACACAAACTCAAGACAAGACTCAACATCAAAACAACAACATCCATTCAGACAACACCATGACCAGCTATGACAATGTTCTATTTAGTCCAAGCCACAACCACTTCAAGCCTGCTAAGACAACACCACCACAACCAGAACAAAGCCTAGCCATCCACTTCCCAAGACTAAGCCACAACAAAGCTCAGCCAACAGCCCAACAAACCCAACACAACAAAAACAGCCCCCAGCCAAAAACAGCCTATCACAGCCTTTCTAAACAAGGTCCATGGGGCCCCACACAATCAAACAAGCCTAACCAACCCCCAAACCTATGTCTTGGGAAGGTCCCCTACAACTTTCCCCAGGACTTCCCTCCCAAGAAACAAACACACAAAGAGTTAGCTTAGGGACAACTTCAGACTGTCCAGATTTCAGCCTTTTTGCAGTAGTTAACATGTCACTATCAAACTTTCCTTTTATGATCAAACAAACTCGAGGGCCTTTTAGAAGGACCTTTGGCATCCATCCCACTTCAGTTGAGCTCAAGAATCAAGCTCAGAAGTCCACCCCTCCACCAGTTTCAACCCCAACAAACCCATTAAGGCAGATTGTCCTATTAGAATTACTTTTCTGCTTTATCTACTTTATGTCAGTTTTCCTGCAAGTTTGTAGCTGTTATTTTGTTTCATGTTGTAAGCCTTTGTGGCCCTAGATATCTCCTAACGTCTGAGTTGTATCCTTGTTGCCTATATAAGGCCTTTACCTAATGAAATGCAAACCAGATTTGAAGTAAAACATAAAACTGAAACCTTGTTTCTGTTGCATCTCTTGGCTGTGTGCTTGAGACAACTTCCTTTGCTTTGTGCTTGGAAGTGAGCTTGGGTCCTTAGCTGTGTGCTGGGATCAAAGTTCAACCCTCAATCATTGGCTTTGTGCTTTGGTTAAGGTCCTATCCTAGTTCTTTGTCAATCAGTCCAAACAGAAACAGAGTAATTGCAAAGTGTCTGAACCTCAATCAAATTGTCATTGTTTTAGTTGTCTTTCTGAATAATTTCAGTGCACGATTACATACCAAAACAAATATAATGTAATTCAGTTCACTTTGTGGTGTTCAATGTTGTCAGTACAACCCACATGAAAAACAAAATATTAAAACAAAACGATGATTTCATAGATAGTTTTATGAAAAAGATAAAGGTGTCTAATCCATATAAAACAACTAATACAACTCAGGAACACGCTTGATTCCCATGGAAATAACGTGCGCTTCATGTTTATCATATCTCAATGGTTTAGTGAGAGGAACTGCGACGTTATCATCCGTATCAATCTTGTCTATCACTATCTCTCTTTGCTCCACGTAATCTCGGATCATGTGAGCCTTCCGTTGTACATGCCTAGAGTTGTTGCTGGACTTAGGCTCCTTAGCCTGGAAGATGGCACCACTATTATCACAATAGATGGTGATCGAGTCATCCGAACTAGAAACTACAGTTAGTCCCTGTAAGAATTGACGCATCTATATAGCTTCCTTCGCAGCCTCTGAAGCAGCATAGTACTCGGACTCAGTCGTAGAATCTGCTATAACACTTTGTTTGGAGCTTTTCCAGCTGAGCGCAGCGCCATTAAGAGTAAAAACGAATCCAGACTGAGATTTCGAGTCATCTCGATCCGTTTGGAAGCTAGCATCTGCGTAACCGATTGCGCATAGCTCAGTGTCACCTCTATAAGTCAATACCCAATCTTTAGTCCTCCGTAGGTACTTAAGGATATTCTTAACAGCCATCCAGTGTGTTTCACCTGGATTGCCTTGGTATCGACTCGTCATACTTAATGCATATGCCACGTCTGGACGTGTGCATATCATGGCATACATGATCGATCCTATAGATGATGCATAAGGAATCCGACTCATGCGCTCGACCTCTTCCAATGTCTTTGGTGCCTAAGCTTTACTCAACTGCATCCCAGAAATCATTGGAAGGTTCCCCTTCTTGGAGTTGGTCAAGCTGAACCTCTCAAGAATCTTATCTATATAAGACTCCTGACTGAGGGATAACATCCGTCGTGATCTATCTCTATAGATACGGATCCCCAAAATTCTTTGTGCTAGGCTCAAGATCTTTCATCTGGAAATGGTTCTTTCAACCAAACTTTTACCGAAGTTAAGGAGGGTGTCATTCCCAATCAAGAGTATGTCATCGACCATACAATAGATAGGAAGTCAATCTTGCTCCCACTCGACTTATATATAAGCATGGTTCCTCGGAGTCCCGATCGGTAAATCCATCTCTTTTATCACCTGGTGAAACGATGTGATTCCACTCCGAGAGCCTGCTTAAGTCTACGATGGGAACGCTTAAGCTTGCCCCCAATACCTTCTTAGGATTGTTAGGAACTCAATGAAACCTTCGGGTTGTACCATGTACAACTCTCCTCAAATACCGTTTTTAAGTTAAGAAAGGCAGTTTCACGTCGATCTGCAAAAATTTCAAGGTCCATGGAAAAAGCGGGCAATCGCTTAAGATACCGAATGGAACGCAGCATAACTACGGGTGCAAAAATTTCATCATAACGCAATCCTTGCACTTGAGTGAAACCTTTTGCCACTAGTCGTGCCTTGTATGTATCTGGTTGTCCTTCTACAGAATGATTTATTTTATAAAGCCATTTGCACTGAAGAGGCCGAGCCTTATCAGGTAAGTCAACCAGATCCCATACGTCATTCTCATACATAGAGTTCATCTCGGATTGCATGGCATCAAGCCATAGCTTAGAGTCGGAACATGTCATAGCACCTTTATAGGTAGCGGGTTCGTTACTCTCAAGGAGTAAAACGTCATCACTCTCATTCTCCTCGACCATACCAATGTATCTGTCTGGAGGAATAGAGTGTCTACCCGACCTCCTAGGTTTCAAAGGAATATTAACCGCAGCCGATGATGAAGGAACAGTTTCCTCCATTCGTTGCTCGGTTGTTGGTTCTTGAATCTCCGACAGATCGAAGGTTCCATTACTTGTCCTATTCTCGAGAAACTCTTTCTCTAAGAACGTCGCACTAGCCGCAACAAAAACTCGATGTTCGGTAGGCGAGTAAAAGTAATGACCAAACATCCCTTTTGGATAACCAATAAAGTATGTCTTGACCAATCGTGGGCCGAGCTTATCGTCAGGTCCCCACTTGACATAAGCATCGCAGCCCCAAACCCGAATAAAGGACAAGTTAGGGACCGTTCCCTTCCATAATTCATATGGAGTCTTGTCTACAGATTTAGACGGACTTCGGTTAAGTATTAGAGCAGCCGACAAAAGAGCATAACCCCATAATGAATCAGGTACAACCGTGTGACTCATCATGGATCGAACCATATCAAGTAATGTTCGATTTCTCCATTCGGACACACCATTCAATTGTGGTGTTCCAGGTGGAGTTAACTGTAGTACTACACCACAGTCTTTAAGGTGTTGATCAAACTCATTCGAAAGATATTCGCCACCACGATCTGAACGTAGTGCTTTCATCTTTCTATCCAGCTGGTTTTCAACCTTATTCTGGAATTCTTTGAACTTGTCAAAGGACTCACTTTTATGCTTCATTAAGTAGACATAACCATATCTACTCAAATCGTCCGGGAAAGTGATAAAATACCTATAGCCATCTCTAGCGTTGATTGACATAGGTCCACACACATCAGTATGTATGAGTCCTAATAGGTCAGCAGCGCGCATTACAACACCTTTGAAGGAAATTCGAGTCATTTTGCCTATGAGACATGATTCACACGTGCCAAAAGATTCATAGTCAAATGGGGAGATAGTCCCATTATCAATGAGCTTTTTCACGCGTTTTTCATTTATGTGTCCCATACGGCAATGCCATAGATCGGTTTGATCTTTGTCACCAACCTTTGCTTTCTTATTACTCACATGCATTATCTCTGTGGTTTGATCTAAAACATATATTCCATTTATGGAAACAGCTTTACCATAAAACATATCGTTCAAAGAGAAAATACAGCTATTATCCTTTATTACAAACGAAAATCCGTCCTTATCAAGTACGGAAACTGAAATAATGTTCTTAGACAAACTGGGTACATAGTAACAGTTATTCAGAAATAACTCAAAACCACTAGGGAGTTGGATTACATATGTTCCCACTGAAACGGCAGCAACTCTAGCTCCATTCCCCACTCGCAGGTCCACATCACCCTTTGCGAGAGTTGTGATGCTTCTTAGGCCCTGCAAATGATTACACATATGAGAACCACAACCAGTATCTAGTACCCAAGTTCCGAAACTTGCATGGTTAATGTACCACCCGAAAAGTACCCAATTTGCTTAAGCAATAGCTTATGGTACTTTCAGTAGAACTTAAGTTTTTAATATAGGAATTTTTGTTCGAGTCGTATTTTGAAATTCCGCGTTCGTATTTGGAATTTCTGAGAGATTTCATGAAAAGACCGTTTTTAGTCATTTTTGACTTTTCTTGACTTTTAAGTCGTCTTTGACTTTTCCTTGACTTTTTAAAGTCGTCATTGACTTTTTCTTGACTTTTAAGTCGTCATAAACTTTCTTGACTTTTAAGTCATTTTTGACTTTTCTCGAATTTTAAGTCGACTTTGACTTTCGTTGACTTTTCCCGACTCGGTTCATAAGTTTGAAGACCGAAATTTTATTTAAAAAAATAATATTTTTGATTTATTTTTATTTAGATTTATTAAGATTTATCATAATTTAATATAATTATTTTGAATTTATTCGGAATTTAAAGAATAACGTTTACGGTTTTTAACCAAACGTCATTTAACTATTCCCGACCCATCGTAATGCGCGCAACAAAATCGAAACTCGACTTTGGCATGAGTCACACGTTTATGTCATCGTTTTCCACTCTCAACTAGATATTTTATTTGTTTTGAATAAACTAATAATAATATCTAGATATTTTTCTACTTTATCGATCAGTTAACGAAAATTACGCAAATCGCTCAAAATCAGACCCGCTTTCTCTCCTATCCTCACGGTTTTTCTTCCTCTCTTAGCCTTGATATTTTATTTCTTTTCATTATAATAACATAATATCTTGATATTTAATTCAATTAACTTAATATCTAATTAATTACGGTAAGATAATTATTATACCGGGTCAATTCCATAACCACAATTTCAAAACCCAACTCACTAGTTTGCTCTATATTACACGACACTCCTCACCCAACTTTACTCACAAACAACTTTTCACTTTACAACAAATCAAAATAAGATCAAAATATCGCTTTCTTTAATCGTTCTTCGTGTTCTTCGTCGTTCATCATTTGTTCTTCATTGTTCTTGAGCAACACCTTCATAAAATCTTCATTGCTTAATTAAATCCATCCTAACTTATATTTCTAGACTCTCCTCTTCGCTCTCCATCTTCACGTACGGTTTAATTTCAATTCCGTCAAAATCGTTTTCAACACTTTAGTTATGGAAAATCAAAGTTTTAAGTCTAATAATTTTTTCTTGTCATTTCTTATAGGGGAAGATTTTGAAGACGAGTTTGGTGACTCATATATTTTAGGAGATGATTAGAAGACGGGTTTCTTATTTTCTTGGTTCTTATTATTTTGGTGCTACTTGATTTTAGCTAAGCTAAGGTAACGATTCCGAGTTACTCGACGATTAATGTCACATAGCCTTAGTTTTGTTTTTGTAGCTTTTAGTTTATGTTCATGTTATGGTTATGTAGGATTTTAGTTAGTAACATAGTCTTTAGTTTTGTTTCTTTTGCTTTTGGTTCATCTTTATTTTTGGTTCATGTTTTTATGATTTATGGATTTTTAGTTAGTAATATGTTAAGTAGTGGTTATTATGTTGTTTTATGATTCTTGATGATTTTTATGTTTTATGGAATTATTATGTTGTTTTATGATTCTTGATGATTTTTATGTTTTATGGAATTTTTATGTTGTTTTATGATTCTTGATGATTTTTAAGTTGTAGGGAATTTTTATGATGATTTATGGTTTGTGATGATTTTAAGTTGTAGGAAATTTTTATGATGATTTATTGTTCTTGATGATTTTTAAGTTGTAGGAAATTTTTATGATGATTTATTATTCTTGAAGAATTTTAATGATTTTTACTAAGTTATGATTTTTATGTTGTTTATGAAATTTTAACAAGTTTATTGTTCTTGAAGAATTTTAATGATTTTTACTAAGTTATGATTTTTATGTTGTTTATGAAATTTTAACAAGTTTAGTGTTCTTGAAGAATTTTAATGATTTTTACTAAGTTATGATTTATATGTTGTTTTAGTGTTCTTGACAAATTTTGATGATTTTTAATAATAATGATTTTTGTGAGGATGGATATTAAAATGGTTGTTTGATGATTAAAATCATGTTGGAATTTATTTAATGTTGTTGTTGGTGGGGCCGAATTGTGTGGCTAAAACCGGACCAAACCAGACCGGTCCAGGCCGGTTCAGACCCGGTCTGGGTTGGTCAAGGTGGGTCCGGGTTTTGGTCTTTGGGTTGTGTCGATGTTTGATTGATTGGTGGTTGTTTTGACGGGTTTTAAATATGTTAAAGCATGCGGGAAATATTAGGAAACGGTTTTTAGTAAAATCGAATCAAAGGCCAAAACAGCCCAATTCTGTCCGTGAGGCCAAAACAGGCCCATGTGGGTCCGGCCCAATTCAGTCCGTGGGTCCCACTTTGGGACTTGTGACGGTTTTTGAGTTATCGTCATTTTTATCGCGTTTTGTAATAATTAGCAAGCGAGAAATATTAATAAGTAAAATATTTAATTAAAAAAGGTTTTTCATTAAATTATTATTTCTCACATGTTAGAAATTATAAGACGAGATCGTAGTTTAATTTAATATCCTTTTAGTCAAACGGGTTTTGGGTATAATATAATAACTCACATGTTAGAAGTTTTAATAAAATAACATGTAATGAATATGTTGCTTTTATGTCTATGTGATAAAGACTCTGTTTCTAGCCGGTTTGATCCAACGGGTTTGGTCAAACTAAGATCTAGTCAGCCCCGATTTGACTGATGACCCGTCGCGGGACTCGGGTCGGGGATTTGTCTTCAAGTAAGGTTGAATTTAATTATGAATTAGCCTTAGTAGATATGAGGCGATATGATATTTGATTTTATTGATATGCAATTAGTCACATGATAGGATATGTTTTCCGTGACTGTTTTATTATATGGTTGGTGTCGTGTTGACTAAGTACCCATAGAGAATTATGAGTATATGGCGTCTTGACCATGCTAATTCTAAATGAGTAGCTTGGACCACGACATTGATAGGCCGTACTATATTTAACGAGCATACGGAGTTTGTCGCTTGATAGCGTTTGTGTCTCGGCTTGGTGGGGTTATATCCAAGTCGGGGCATGGCTGCCTGATCCGTTTTGGGACTGGAGTCAGCTTAAGTACTAGCCATCTCTGCTTAGGGGGTCGCCTAGTAGAGTTTCTCATAGACGGTTATGTCATGGGACGGGGAACGGAAGAGCTGTTGTCGCTAGGTCTGATCAGTCTAGGACTAGGATGTTTTCCTACCTTGTGGTATAGGCTCGAGTTACAGATGACTATTGACGGTTCTAAGAACTTATGCCTGTTTGTAGAAGTATTGGTCTTTCATGTTTGTATGATTCTATGAGTTTTAGAAGGTGAGATGCAAGCCGGCTAAGACTGATAGAGTTTGGATTACCGATTGTTAACTGAGTGACAGGATTACGTGTTGATTAGGGTTTTGAGTGTCTCATGGCATGCATGTTCTGAGAGGAACCGCTGAGCCAGCATACCAGCTTCCCTACCTCGAGTTATAGTTTATTATCGGTCTCACATGATAGCTTGCACATGCTAGGTTATTTGTTAGTTATCTGTTTCATAACATGAAAAGCATCTCATATATGTTTAAGTTTTGTATTTTCCATATACATCGCTTTTATGTTATTCATGTTTCATTAAACTCGACATTTCGTGGCTGGGAGGACTCGGAGTTACTCCCCACTGACTGTGGCTTCCGTGTTTATATTTAATGCGGGCGAACAGGTGGTGATGCATATTTGGGTACATTGACGAGCTAGCGAGCGAAGTATTTACCTTGGACCTATATTCGGTTCTTAGATTGTATATTATTATACACTCTTTTATTTCCGTATTTATACGGGAGATATGTCTCCCGTCTTGTATAATTCTTTTGTAGAATATTATTTCCGTATTGTAATGACCCTTTTATTTATGACACCCTTCGTTATGTATTTAAATTATTTTTTTTCTTTCCGCAAATTTGAGGGTGTCACAGTTGGTATCAGAGCATTTTTGCTCCCGACGCACGTTTGTGTACCCTTGTAGAAATAACGTGACCTTAATAAAATAATAAACTGTGAGATAGAATGGTAGGATGGGTAGATTAGGATTTATGTTGTAGTCTATTTGTTTATGCTAATTGTTAGGAGTAACTTAATTTGTTTTGTCTCTTATGAAGATGGTTGGACCGCGTGTAGAAGAGATCGTTGATAGTGCCAACCAGGTTCCTCCCCATAAAGAAGACAATTGTCAAGGAGGCTATGGCTTGGGTGGCTAGCCAAATTGCTAGGAGCAATATTACGCCTTATGGTTGAATATGTGTTACCTAGAAGGAGTATCCTCTACCGAAGATTTGAAGATTTACAAGCTTAATTGAAGTGTATTCCTTCTTCATTTATAAATTCTCTCGTCCTTATAGTAGTAAGCTCTCTTCCTTCTATCTAGGTGCTTCTTTCTCTCCCAACCTATTTGCCTCTTGAAAATTTCTCTTAATAGTTCCTCCATTATACCATTGGTATCCTTACCTCCCTCTTGTAACATTTTTTATGGATGTCATCACCATCGGATTGTGGTATATTATACTTAGTCGGAAGAACTGTGAATCTTGTGGAATATTAGTGTTTGTTAGAATGAACTTGTGATTTGGGGAAAATAGTATAGATCTAATTTCACTCTATGGTGGTGAGAGTTGGTATCCTTGAGAAAGGTGTGGTAAGGTATGTTTAACGATTTTAATGCTAGATACTTGTCATGAACGGTGTGTAAATAGTTCATGATATTCGATGGTGTAAGATCGAATGAGTTGGCTAGGACTTCTTAACTCATTAGTAATGTAGTCTTTTGGACTTAGAAGTTTAGTATTGGTTTGAAGACCATGCTTATGATATGTCTATTTTGGAGTAAATAAGAAGTTTCGAATATGGTAACTAACCATCCTATTAAGCTAGTTCCGGGTTTAGATAATTATGAGGATTTGAGGATAAACTTAGGATGAAATTCTCCTAGTGGTTTTAAATTATGAAAGCTTGAAGTTGCAATATCTTTTGAGGATCGAAATAAGCTTAATAATAGTTGTAGTTATGGTTAGAAAGTTGAGTGATTTTTAATGTTACTTGGGAATTTGTTGTCGTTAAATGTTGGACCCTAACGGAAATAAATACTTTGTGGAATTAGGATATGATGACTACTTGAGGAATATCGACATAAGCGAAAACCGATGTATTAATAATTTGGAAAAAAATAGATAAATGGATTACGGTCGCATTGGCCGATGTTTGGCAAAAGTTAAGTGAATCGAGTTTTGTGTGACTAAATCTCTTTGAGGTTTCGAGATTTAACTTTGGAGGATGAGAAGGTTTATTGTAAATAATTTGGATAATAAATTTTTGGGAATAAGTTGGATTAAAGGATTTCATCGTAAGTTCTTTACTTTGTGGTGGTTGCGGTCTTGTTCCCTTAATTATAAATATTTTGATGGTGATTTCCAATAATTATTTCGATGGACCTTAGAAGATTTTAATTGAATTGGAATAATTGGGAATTGGTACTCGATGTGGCATGCTTATGAAATATTTTGGTAGGAATCCGATGATTGAAATGTTGAGGATATATTGCACTCCTTTGAGGACTAGTTTACTTGTACAGTTAGTATTGTCGAGTTACTATCGACATTAGAATTTTCATAGAGGGAAGATAGTATTGGGGTTCACCCTTCGTTCTTCTTTATTCTTTCCTTTTTCCTTTCTTCTTTCTATTCGATTTATTCTTTCGAATATTCAGTTCCTTCTATCGAGTAGTATTACTCTTAGATATATTACTATAAGCTTTAGTTAGAAATTTTAGGAATAGATAATAGAGTTATTATTCTTACTATGAAGTTTTTGAATTAAAAGTTTTAGACATGTTTTATGATTTCAAGTGTTTTACCGTCAAGGAGTGTTGAGACTCGTTATTGGAGACGTTCGATAACTAGTTTTCTCATTTATTGATGCGAAAATTTATCTTTTAAAGTCTTTGATTTGGGACGTTGGTGTTCGTAACAGCTGACGAGAACCTTCCGCCCCAGTGATAAGACCCTGTAATTTTATTACGAATATATTTTTAACAATTTGAAATAGACCTACATATATGTTACGTTCCTTCTTCTAAGTTTCGAGGACGAAACTTTTTAAAAGGAGGGGTGATTGTAACAACCCGAAAAGTACCCGATTTTTCTAGTAAAATATTTACTAACACTTTTCAGTAGAACTTAAGTTTTTAAAATAGGAATTTTTGTTCCGAGTCTTATTTTGAAATTCCGAGTTCGTATTTGGAATTTCTGAGAGATTTCATATTGATAAAGTGACCTTTGTAGTCGTCATTTGTATGGTCTTTCTTGACTTTTGAAGTTTTGTTCGTCTATTATTTCCTTTCTGGTGGATTTTAAAAGCGTTCATTGACGTGTTCACTTGACTTTTAAGTCGTCCTAAACTTTTCTTGACTTTTAAGTACATCTTCGGACTTTTCCTCGACTTTTCAGTCAAACTTGAATTCCGTTTTTGACTTTTTCCCGACTCGTCTCATAAGTATGAAGACCGAAATTTTATTTCAAAAAAATAATATTTTTGATTTATTTTTAGTTAGATTTATTAAGATTTATCATAATTTAATATAATTATTTTGAATTTATTCGGAATTTAAAGAATAACGTTTACGGTTTTAACCGAACGTCATTTAAATATTCACGACTCATCGTAAAGCGCGAAACAAAATCGAAACCTCGACTTTGGCATGAGTCACGCGCCCATGTCATCGTTTTCCACTCACTTGAGATATTTTAATTGTTTCGATTAAACTAATACCAATATCTAAGATATTTGTAGCTTTATCGATCCGTCCGTTTAAATTACGCAAATCGCTCAAAATCAGACCCGATTCCTACCCATTTCACACGCCCCATGTCACCTATTTTTCACTCATGTTAGATCTTTTAATTAATATGATTAAACTAATAATAATATCTAAGATATTTGTAAATTTATCGGTCTGTCAACTTAAATTCCGCAATCGCTTAAAAACAGACCCGATTTGTC
>JAIUZE010006151.1:0-91739 GCA_022085475.1 Heliosperma pusillum
TTATTAATTTGATATTCCAGTAAGTTAATTTTGTGCTTTTTTATGTGGGTTTTGAGTGTTTGTTTTGGTCTTCGTTGTTGTGCAACTTGTTTAGTACAAGTATATGAAATCATCTCCCAAATGCAAACCCAGTAACATGTAAAATCCTTCTCCAAACAAATATTTAGAATCGGTTCCGGTTAACCGATAAACCGATAAACCGAACCGGTTGTACCGGTTCACCGAACCGAAATAACCGTCATGAACAGGTTCGGTTACGGTTCCCTTTTCAGCCGAACCGTTTGAGCGGTTCACCGTGAAACGGTTCGGTTCGGTTCACCGAACCGTGAATGAACAGCCCTAATCAAGACATCAAGCATACCCTCCTACTTTACTCATCCAAATCATTCATTTATTAATCCCAAATTCATCCTTCATCCTCCATAATCAACATTGTTTCCTCCTTCATCCCCAAATTCATCCTCTAATTCATCCTCAAATTCATCATTCTTCCATCAACAACAACTTCTTCAGCCCACGTTTTCCCCCATTTCGTTGTCTTACCATATCGGTCGAGCTTTTATTTCAATTGCAAGTAAGCAATTGTACTTTAGCCATTGATTGTATAAACTAGGGTTTGTTTAAACGATTTTAGGGTAAAGTTACTGAACGATTTCTGGGTAGAATTAGGGATATATTTCTGGGTAGAATTAGGGTAAACTTATAGTACTTATGTTTAATGTTTGATAAAGCTAATTAATTGAACTTATATATGTTATAATATCAGGGGAGTGTTAAATTCTGATTTGCGTGGATGCGGATATAAGTGGATTGATGAAGGAAAGATGTAATAAGAGAAAGACGTAATCATGGAAATATTAGTATCGAAGAAGAATACGGAAAAAGGCTTACATTGATTTGGTTAAGATAAATGAGAACAAATTTCTCTTGATGAAAGAAAGATGATGAATTTGGGGATGAAGGAGGGAGGAGGGTTAACTATGGAGAATGAAGGATGAATTTGGGGATCAATGAATGAATGATTTAAGGAGGAGGGTGTGATTGGATAATTGTAATTAGTAAGGGTAGTTTAGGTAGTTTTGTTATCTTAAAATCGGAATGTCGTAATTAGATCGAGTTTTATAAAAGTCGTCATCATAATTCAATTTAGGTGTTGATTTTTTGAATTAAGAAGGAATTAAGGTGGTTATTACAAAAAAAATGGACATATAAGGGGGTTATTTGTAAAAAAGGTACATATAAGGGGGTTATTTACAAAAAAAACCCATTTAGTAATTGACTAATTGTAATTAGAAGAAGAATTTATAATTATATTATAAAGAGATTGGAATTTATAAGTATGTAGAAGATTATAAGTAGAAGATTGTAAGATAAGAGATAAATGATTGATTTAATCAAATGAATTAAATGGACGAGGGTATTTATAGTGTATTAAATTGTAAAAAAATTATATTTAAAAGTGGTAAATCGGGTCGTGCCGTGTCGGGCCATACTTGAGCCATTTTTCGTGCCTAACCGTGCCGGACTTCTCGGGTTCGTGCCGGGCCGGGCTAAAAGCCTGCCTTTTTCGTTTCCTTGCGCCGCGGCCCGCCTTAGCATGCTCGGGCCGCCCCGATTTCCACCTTCGGGTCGTGTCGTGTCAGGCCGGAACCGGGTCGGGTCCGTGACGTCCGCTAGGCCCAAGCCCGATTTACCAGGGCTACCACACAAGTTTAATTCATAATAATCAAGTCACCAAATGCCACAAACATTCGCAATGTTATGAGGAAGCACGCCAACAAAGATAACACACCATATGTGATATGACTAAGCTCGCACATGAGCAAGCTGCAAGCTCATGTGTCACCTAATTAATATTAAGTTTCCTACTAGCAAAAGAAAATCTAATTGACTCAAACCAGTTACTAATGGAAAAAATTTCATCCATGTTATCCCTAATTCGGAGCATGGTTAAATCAATTAGTTAAATTGGGTCAAAGAGTAACATGGATAATTGGGTTTGGGTGGAGTAACATGGTAATTGGGTCAAAGAGTAAAATTGTGCCAAAATGAAAGGATAACAAATGATCGAGACAGAGAGAGTAATAGACTACACATATTAAGGCCAAGTCAAATATGAAGACTATGAATTTCCCATTTAGATCCTCTTAATTTTTCTCTCCATTTCCTCCCTAATTCACATTTATTATACTTTATTATATATCTCATTTTCAGTCATTTGACTTTTTGTATTCAAGTATATTTACAGTCACTCGATCTATTAAAAATTAGATCTTGGCCATTAAAAGGTAATGAACCTATATTTCTTTTGAGGTAATGGGCCATGATCAACAGCACACATTATTCACCTTAAATTCAACTTAATTCCTTTTGAAAGTATGTCTAAAAAATGTCCAAATAGCACAAACACATATCCGAGACGTGTCGAAATACCATTGACACGTATCCAAAAAAATGAAGAAAGCTAGACACGGCTATATAGATGACCGACACGTTTAGGTGAATGTCCCATGAGTGGTGTGTCGAACACGAGTGTAAATTCGGATTTCGGGTCTCATTGAAAGGTTGTAGTTTGGGCAATTTCGGATATCGGATAAGCCCTCTTAGATCGGGTCAATCGGATCGGTTTGGTTTTGTAGTGTGTGTTACCTAGTACCCACTAGGCCACTACCCAGTAGCTATGTCTCAAGTCTCAACTCTAAAGTCTGAAATTGGTTGGGCGTCCTGTTACTGTAACAAACAAAGTGAGAAGTGAAGCCGAGTGTGAGAAAAAGAGTGAGAAATGTTGCCGACAAGCAACGGCGGCGACACTAACGGGCACCACCAAATTCCGTCGGGAATGAGTCTGAGTCACCGAGACAAGCAGCGTAAGGCTCGTCGATTATCAGGCGAAGATGTTGTCTCCGACGACGCAACTCCTCCTTGTACTGACTTCGACGTCGCCTACTTTCACTCTTACGCTCACTTAGGCATTCACGAAGAGATGATCAAGGTCTTTTTCTCTTCCCTCCTCTTTCTATTCTATTCTATTCTATTCTTTTTTTTTTTTTATTTTTTTTTATTTATACATTAATTCTATGTTACTTAGGTTTTCTTCTCTACTATTCAAATTAATTGACATGACACCTTCAAACTTATCAACATATTTGCAACATAATATTACTTATGCTACGTATCTGCTTGCAGGATCATGTCAGAACCGACACTTATCGAAATGCAATATTCAAGTATCAACACTTGATTGCAGGCAAAGTAAGCCCCCCCTCCTATATCTACCTTTCTACAAACACCTTATGTCGGATTTATTCATAATCGACTACAAATGGGAGATATCATGCTCCTAATACCGCCTTTTATCATTGCCAATTTCACACTAATGCATACTTTAACTTCTGGTATCACCAAATTGTGCTACATGGAAGTTACTGTGTGCAACAAGATACGATAGGAAGGACGAATTCTGCATGCTTTCATCTTGTTCGACAATCTCTACAGGTCGTTGTGGATGTTGGATGTGGGACTGGCATTCTTTCTATATTTTGTGCACAAGCTGGTGCTAAAAGGGTAATATTTTTTTTCATTCAGTAATCTGTTAAAACTTTTTTGCTGGTAGGTCAGGACTCTTTCATGTGACTGACTGTTGAACTATGCTACTATGTATCTTTAACATGGTTATGACACTTGGAGACTCGTTTTAAACTAAATACATGAGGTTGTTTTACATATTCACCGAGTCTTAGTAACAAACATAGTCGCTAAAAGTTAGGTTGCGGCTAGTATACATTGTGAAACTAGCTTGAAGAAGCATGGTTATGTCAACTCTAGTGATGGACAACGGGAGTCATTGGATTGGATATGCTTAATCTTAAATCTTTTGTGGTGAATGTTAAAGTAGGGATACTGAAACTGTGTTCAAAATAACTTCTTTATGGTCTTGGTTCCATGTGACACTATTTTGAAGTTTACCCTTTTAAAACCTATGTGAAAATCAAGTGCTGCAATGTGACTGTAGCTGCCTTTTTTTTTGTTATGGTTGATGAAATTATTTGTGATAGCTAGAGCACAATTATATATCTATCTCATTTTGCAAATGGGCGTGACCTGTGGGCATATTTTGTGCATGACATGTACCCTTCAGTTTTTTGTGTCTCTTAATGTTATACTCCCTTCAATTTTTTGGATCTGCAACATTTCAAAATTTGGCAAAACTATCACATTAAAATTAACTATTATACCCTAGTTTGTTGGAATCCAAAGCTCACATGTTTGAGTATGACATACCATATCCAATTATGCCCTTACGTTTCTAAACTTACGCTATATGCCACTTGCATTCCTAGCAATTTGTGCAAAAAAAAAGCAAATGCTATATATTCAAGAACTAAAAGGGGTCTGGGGTTAAGGGTGGTGATTTCGGCGGTGAGGGAAGGAGATCAAGCAAGTTGGGCATGAGCGTGGGTCTTGTTTTTGTCTGGGAGAGGGAGAGGATGGAAGGATAAGGGTAAATTTGCAATTTTATTTTATAAAACTTACCTATAACGATAACACAAAGGAATGATGAAATGGCACAAAATGAAATGCATGGAGACGTGGTGAGAGAGAGAGGGGGAGTATATGACAATTAGTTTGGCTAGTCGTCAAGTTGTTCCTTCTTTAAATTTTACTTTTTGTTCAACGAAACCTTAAAACCTTACATGACTTCATCACGTTCTGCGTAATATGAAACCAAAAGTTTCTTTCTATCTACATATGCTCCCATAAATATGCGCGGTCAAAATGAACTTAGTTCCAGTCTTTCTTACATGAGTATTCTTGTCATATCAATTTTGTCATATTTAGTTCCAGTCTTTCTTACATGAGTATTCTTGTCATATCAATTTTGTACAGGTTTATGCCGTTGACGCCAGTGGCATTGCTGTTCAGGTGCCTTTTTGACACTGCGTTGTCTTCCAGGCTTCTACCATACTTGATTACTTGTTCCTTGTCTATATCCATTCATCTATTCATTGATCATGATTATGATTTGGTCTTTTGTATTTCCTCGCAGTTTCTGATTTTGATATGGCCCATATATGTACAGGAGATGTATCACAATGTTTTACTCTTCCTTCGCTTTAGAAAGTTATAACTAATAAATTCTTTTGAGTTCATAGGGTGAGGCAGGTGCCTTTATGCCCTCATACCTCCACTCTAGTTCCAATGCTCTCGTGAAGAGTTAAAGAGCATTATTGATTTTTTCAAGCTGTAGAGGATTGTCGTAGCATTTTGTATAAAAGAGCCCAAATTTATGTGGCTCTTATAATCCGTAAAGACCAAAGACTTACCTTCATTTTGCCTCCATTCCTCCATCTTGGAATGTTTGCCTCCTTCCCAACCCCACATTCATCAATACTTCCTATCCTATTCGAACAGTGGAAGTAAACATTTATTATCAAAATTGTGTTCAACTCTCCTTTTAGAATGCATTGATTGAACATCAGCCTCTATAATCACTTGTGTACGGTTTGTGTTCTCTTTCGTTCTTCTAGTGATCCTTCTTTCAAGTTTCATTTTTTGAAGTTATTATATATTAAAATTTTTTTTTGTCTTTTCTTGTTTTTGTAGATAAGATGACCCATGATAGTTTGAGGCGCAATAATCCTTCTATCAGTTTGTATATGGGCATCACAGTTACGGACGGTGTCTTTTTGTGTATGGACGTTACTTTTAGGGTGTCTTTTTGTATATAGGCGTCACCCCATGGTGTCCTCTTGTAGATGGGCGTGACCTCTATGATCTCTTTTGTACATGGGTGTCACGCCGTGGCGTCCCTTACAAAATACTCCCACCAACCCAAACGATTCGACCCACTTGCTTTTGGGTGGTCTTCAAGGCAACACTTTGACCATCTTCAAGGTAAAGAAGGTTGTTTTTAGATCAGTGGATGACCTGTGATGAAAGTTGAGTCGACAATTTCATCAAAAAAGACTACCTCTTCATGGTAAAAGAAAGTCTGTCCCTTTTGACTTTGGTGATGATCTATTTGGGGTTCTAAAGTCTCCCGTAAGAGGCAGGGATTTTGCAAGGCCGTGGTGTTTGACAGAGCTAATACTTTTATCGTTGCATGGAGTTTTTCCATTTCTTCTAATTCATGCCGTTTTCCTCTTAGTTGTGTACTCCACTCTGGCAAAATTTAGTGTTTTATAAGTGGATACTTGTAGAAGTTTCTTTTCTCTTATAATACATGTGTTTTCTGGTCATGAGATGAGTGAAATTTTTTTGCTGCAGGCAACCGAAGTTATCAAAGCCAATAACCTGACAGACATTGTCAAAGTTTTGCATGGAAGAGTCGAGGTAGGGTTCTGAGATAAGTCAACTGCTCTGTTACGTTACAAAGCTTACCTATAGTCTTAGTTGAGTTTGCTTGTGATATATTATAAAAAAAAATTCATTAATAGTTCTATTGCATTTAGAGATGGCAGCAGTCAACATGAAAGTAGTGGCTTTAGGTTGACACGTTTAACCACATATGTAGATGATTTTTTATGAGCCTACATAAACCTTAATGGTTCTGGTTTAGGTTAGCATCTAATGCTATGAACCCAATAATAATTCACTGATGAGCATCTTATTTCTTTCTTCTCGTACCATTTCTTTATATTGAGATCATCATTGCAGGATGTGGATATTGATGAAGAGGCTGATGTTATCATTTCTGAGTGGATGGGCTACATGCTTTTCTATGAGGTGATGATTCAATTTGTGCGAGACTTGGTTATATTACATATAGAAATCTATTATTGCACGCTGCCACTAATAGGCTTATTTCTGTCGGAATCCCATATGATAACAACCAGTTTATATGATTGCATTTTGGCCCGTATTTGCCAAGGGAATGCTTTTGGAAGAGAGGTATCTGCTGGACCCTTGATCAGTCAGCCAGTTGCTCTAGCGGGTTGTTTCATTGTTTTCCGACTTATTCCGAAGTGCTCACTTGTTAGAGTAAGGAAAAAAGGGGCCAAAAATTGAGAGATTAAAGATTGTTTCATGAGAAAATGCAATTTACCAAGGGAAACCTCTATCTGTAGTTTCTTAACTTCGTGGAGGATGGATGACTACGTTCTTGTCGAATTAGTCATATGTTTAAGTAGGTTTAGGGTTGGATGCTTTATCATGACATTGTAAACAGTTGAACTATCTTAATTTTCTTGGCTATGAATTTTTCTCTCTATAGAGCATGCTAGGAAGTGTAATCATTGCTCGAGATCGGTGGCTGAAGCCTGGAGGTCTTATTCTTCCTTCACATGCAACGGTATACTCTCCGATTTCCCTTCTTATCCTCCTCTACTTTGACCTTGTTTTCATCTGTAGGAATATGAGTATCTCTTTGATTTGGACTATAATGCTTGCAAATTGATTTTAACATCCCATTGTCAATGTTTAATTTCTGGCAGCTATATTTGGCCCCTGTTACGAATCCTGACAGATATAGCCATAGCATCGATTTCTGGCGTAACGTTTATGGAATTGACAGTGAGTACCTTATCTTGATCAAGAAATGAAGTTTTGCCAGCTTATGGTCAATGCAGAAATTGCTTCAAGTTATTATGTCTATTTCTCTAGTTTTCCTGCATTCCAGAAACCTGGATGATTTAAAACTCTGCTTGATTTGATCTGAGGATTTTAGTTTGTCGCTGATACTCGTGCAAATGGTTTTCCTTGGAAAGTTTTATTAGCGAATGTTAATGTGCTATGCAGATATTCGTGTAGTGCTTACGTGAGATGTTAAATTAGAATTGGACTGCTAGTATGTATAGATAGCATCAAGTTACACTACATTACCTAAGTGCCTCAAAGACTCTTACAGTCTTACCTATAAGGCTATAACAGAATAAGGGAGGTTTGGATGTAAGTAACCTTACTCTTGTGGTGATTGCCGATTCAACATTTGAAGGGTTATTTCCGTATGGCCTATAATGAAACTTCATTGACTGACTCCTACCATACAATTGAGCGAGTCTTTTGTTTGTTCTATTCCATCATATCCCAACGCCATGAATAGTGAGATGACATCTCATTGGGAATGAAATTTCTGGTTAAACTTCAGATCATGAAAGAGATTTATGCTTAAACTATTTTCTTCTTAATTTTAACTGTAATATATGATTTTTTGTTTGTCTACTTTTTATTTAAGCCATGTCAGATTTAGAAAGAATTTTATGTACCAAGATTTTTTTTGGGAAGGATGTCGAATGCTTTCTAATTTAGAAAGTATTAGGGGTTGCCTTTAGTTAACACAAATCTGTTGAAGCTACTTGTTGTCCCTGTAGTTTTGAAATTCTATTGCTCTTACGATACAATTTTCGGCGCAATTTTCTTTATTTGTCATTCAATCACAACCTACTTCTGTTGAAAACGCAAAGGGATACTCCCCTATCAGCAGAACTCTTCAATGTATTGCAGACCCGGGGTAATGTTTTATTGTCGAATAGAACAATAATCTATGACGAACAGCAATGCACCCAGAACTCTCCACCATTCTCCTTGTAAATTTGGCCTTTCTCTATTCATAATATAAAGGCTTTACCCTGTTTACCTCTGGAAATACTTAGTTTCATTTTTAACTTGCAGTGTCCGCTATGGTGCCATTAGCCAAACAATGTGCTTTTGAAGAGCCCAGTGTAGAGATTATATCGGCTGAAAATGTCTTGACGTGGCCCCATGTGGTTAGTCTCCTGATTCTCTTCTCCCCCTGCTGTCACTTCACATTTGTTGTTATAGTTCTTCATTGGCTGTGAGATGATCCTTTTTACATGCTTTGCTTTATATTATTGCATCGAAATTAATACTTCTTCTGTTTAAAATTATGCGTCATTGACTAGTTTTACTTTGCACATGGTCTTTGAAGCTCTCAAAATGTCTACTTTTTACTAAATGTGAAGTTATGTGTTATCAGATCTACCTATATATGCCAACGGTTAGTTATTGTTGAAGTATTGATCCTGTGTTAGAGTTTGATATATATTTATTGACTGATACGGGGAAAGGACACTAAAGAGTTTGTTTCTCTCCAGCGGAGAGGAAAAAGCTGAATATATGTGAGTCTGGGTTTTTTTATTTTTTTTATTTTTAACTTCGTATATGACCAGTTAAATTGGTTAGTTAATCTGTAGAAGTTCTATTAGTTGCATATTATGTTTTGTCGATTGTCATATCCTAGAGATTTAGTTTTTGCTGGGAGTAAAAACTGCGGATATATGCAAGTTTGCTAAATATTCATTGGAAGAATGAGGGCTGCTAAGTTCTAATCAGAAAAATGCCATTTCTGAGGAACTGTGTAAGGTTCTTGAATTCTTATATGCAAGAACAACTGATCCCTAATCCCAAAATTATTTGGGGTCAGCTAACATGATACTGCGAACGTTAATGACGGTTAAAATAATGAAAATAAAGAAAGAAAATGGAGTATACAGTTGGAAGATAAGAAAGATATAGAAAATAGAAACGCAGATAATTACTTGTAATTGTAGTAAAAAGAATTAATAAATAATATAATATCAAAGTTGAATATTGGGATGAAAAATATATTTATTAAATGAAATTATTTTAAAAACGAGAATAAAGTGAAAAAAATGATAATGATGATCACATGGTACAAAAAAAAAATTCAGTACTCCATTATTTACCCTGATTCCCACAAAGTTCATATCGTCCTTAATCACCTTGTTAGGTCATGCGAGACCTCCTCACTGGTTTATCTTTTCCCTTTCTTCGAACTTCCGAATCAAGGCCTCACTTTGTCTCTGCCTAGTGAATAGTCTCAAATCCTACTTTCTCCAGGATCGTCTAGTTTCCTAATTGATCCAAACCATTTTCTACAATTCTTCTCATTTGATCTTCAACATGTGTTAAAAATTTGAGTACTTGAAAATTCATTATTGTATCCAGAAACGCTTTGTGTGAGGTCAGGGTGCGCACAACAAACATTTAACCCCCTTGTTTTCAATACAAGGGCTAGGCTACGACAAATCAACAATGTACATGTGACTCTTTTATCTTCTTGGAGCCTTTGAGGCAGATAGGTGATTTTGTTGTTCCGGTTGGGTTGTAGGGGGCTGCTGTCCTCGTAGAAGTTCAGGAAGGTTGATCTAGACATGGTAAAATATAAGTTCCTGAAGGCTGTTTGATTCACTTTTGCGTTTGCATCATGTGATTTTTCCCCCTTTTTTGAGCATTATATTTTTTTTCCCTTATTAAGAGTAGCATAGAACTAGCTGCAGCTCCTAGTCCCACCTACTGGCTTCTGCTTGCAACTTTCGACCTTTCAGAATCCTAAAATTGATAAATATAAAAACTTAAACATGACAACAAAATTGTAATTGTCTCGCAACTGGCTTGAGTTTTACATCATTTGACAGTCTCCAGTTTCTCTGGCAGATACTGGATATTTCTCTACTCCTTGCACATATCCAATACTTCAATCTTATTTGTCTTTTTTTGTTTTGTTTTAGGTGAAGTATGTAGATTGCTATACAGTTACTGCCGCAGAACTTGAAACTATCTCATCAAAATTTAAATTGTTTTCCATGATGCGAGGTACGCAATGCTGGGGTTTAATATCATGGTAGCACTATTTTATTGTCTCAGAAATTTCAATTATTAATCTGCATTAAAAGGACAAATTTATCTGGCCCATCATCAAGCGCTGTAGTGTCCATGGTTAAAGTGGTGGTATCGTTCGCGGTCGCGGTCGCGGTAACCGTGTTGTAGTATCGTCCGATTTGCGGTTATTGTGGAGATATTTATTTTACAAGCTTTTGTAGATATTTTATCGTCTAATGGCTATTTCATTTAGAGTTAAGATTAATTTTATTTATGATAATTATGTGACCAATGCTATACAATTTTTAAGATCTTTTCTTTAAAAAATTTGGCCGGTACAAGTTATAACTCGTTTACCTTGGGTTCATCGCGGGCCGATTGACCGATACACGTTATAAATTGGTTGTCTCGGTTAATATTGTCCTATTTTTTATTTACCCGATACATCTCGGGATATCTTGTATCGGCGCCTCCGATACTGATACATCTCAGATTCTCGGGTGATACAATACGTCTTTATCGAGATTTCAAAACATGATCGCGTCTACCTTGTTCATGTAAGGGTGTGGCTAAAATTAAGCTAGAAAAGAGAATGACAATGAGCAGTGTTCATATGCCTAGGTCAAATGCTTCATTTTGACCATATGGATTCTTATTGTTATTTGTCTCTACTAAATGTCTTCTAATTTCATCATTCTTACAAGTAATAGCGTGTATTGGTGGAAAGAGTTAATGGTCATGTAGAAAAGACTCTACAAGGTGTCGCCCATATGTAGAAGAAGAGCGAGAGGTTTAAGCTACCAAGTAATAATTTTTTGTATTATCTAAAAGGATGGGTGATTGAAACCGATATGAGTGTTTTGGGAATTAGTGAGATTATGGATATGGAGAGGGTGTTGTGGAGAGCAAAAATTCATGTTGAAGATTTAGGAGTTTTAAATTTTTACTTACCCTTTATCATTTTTACTTACGATTAATTAATTAATTTATTTTTGAAAAAATGACTTATACTCTTTTTTGGTTTACAAACACATTTAGCCACTTAAATCTTGGTTTTCACGCTTTTTACTTTTATTTTAGTTTTTACCAACACGCTTGTGTTAGTTTCCATTTTTTTCTTTTAACTTTTTTATGTATCTTGACCGTATTGACGGAATCAAACATCAACGGATTCGGATGATGATTCATGTTAGCCGATCCCAACCTATCTTTAGCCTCCTGATGTTAAATCCAATACAGATTGAACAAAGTCTAATGGACCCCGTACGAGGAAAGAGCATATATATATAATAGTGCCTTTGTATATATTAATATAGACAAATCGCGTTACCATTGTTTTGTTTTATTAAGCTGATGGTTAAGCCTTTGAGGCAGAGAGGTAATGTTGTATTTAAAGAGTTCCAAGCTAGCTGTGAAAGAATGATGAGAGCTGGGTTTGATTGAATTATTAGCACGCAGAATTTGATTGTGTTGATGCCAACTTGGCTAAACTGTCCTTGGTGATGCGAAGTATTCCTAAACCTGCTGTATTCTAATTGCATTCATGGCCATCGATCCATGTGATATGCCTAAAGTAATCCATTGTCCACCTAGACCATATGATCTCCTATATTACCATCTAGCTACAAATGACTTCCTAACAAAATAGCACATAATGTTGGGGTGTGGATATCAATATTATTTATTTACGCAACTCTTCCCACATTGTCCTTGTAATAACTAAGATAGGGGGTTGGGAGACAATAAGAAACCTTGACCCCTCTTTCACACTTTTTAAGCTTCAGATCAAAACAAAGTCGTAGTTTCCTGCGTCCACAGTTGTGAGTGACAAAGGCAAGGATGGGTTTGTGGGCTATGTTACTATTTATTCCAAGTTTTTTAATTTTCTGTCTTTCTTATTGTTTCGTCTCATTTTAGCTGACAAAAGACTCTAAGAAAAGAAGCTGAACTAACTTCTCATGGGCTGAACCTATGCACTTTCTTTTAGTATTAATAACAATTAAGTCACACCAGCTGTTGTATTTTCATTGAATTCAGCTCCGCTTCACGGGTTTGCGTTCTGGTTTGATGTTGAATTTGAGGGACCGGCAAGTTTACCTACGAACAATGGAGCTACATCTTCTGATGATATAAATACGGACCACTGTGAAAATGGTGGACAAAGAAAGAGACGCACAAATCCTAGCGAAAAACTTGTTCTCTCTACAGCCCCCGAAGGACCGTCGACACATTGGCAACAGGTACACTTTTTTCCCTTTTTTCCCGCGAAAGTGGTTATTACGCCCCTTAACTTTGGCCAATTGTGAGACATAAATTACAAATGTAGTAATTAGGTCCCACAATTTTGACAAAAAGTGATATCCAACCCATTTTTTTTGGACATGATCACATGAATGCCCTACAATAACCTGTGAAAGGAAAGGTGTGGAACTGAGGATTCATTGATTCAGCTGACATTTTTAAGTTCCAAGTTGAAAGCTCACCTAACACTTTAACATCATCTTGTTTAGGCAACTCTTTCTAAAGTTATAGGACAGTCTCAGTCAACTGAATTTCTGCAAGTTCATCATATGACGATTATACGCTTACATAAGCGGCAAATTCTCATTGGAGACGGACCAATTCCGTCTTCCTGAAGACGAGTCTTTTTTTACCAGTTTAACGACAAAATGTAACCATGTGACAAACAACGAGTTATAGCTTAGGAAATGGTACTGGTTACATTTGTCATTAAACTGGTCACATTTGGCGAACAACTCTTATCTGTACTATGTACTTATAGCCTACCCACTACCAGTTTCATTCTAAAGAGTCAAGACTGTAAACTTAGTAGCTGCTTCTATACTATTTGTGACATGGCACTACCACTCACAGTTTTCATTTTTGGTTTCAATTTTTCCTGTTTTTTGTTGCAGACGTTGATATACTTTTTTGAGCCTATAGAAGTCGAGCAAGATCAACTTATTGAAGGATCTATAGCACTTACGCAGAGCAAAGAGAACCGGCGGTTTATGAATATCCATTTTGAATATACGTGAGTTCTTCATCCAATGCCATTACATTTGAGCACAAAAACTTGTCAGGCGGTCTTACATGTGATCATTACCTTATAACTAACTGACAGATAACAAAGTGGTGTGTTTGGAGTTTGGCTCATGTTTTCAATGTACTTATTTTGCAGATCAGGTGGCCGAACGTTTGTAAAAGAATCTGTAATGCGCTAAGTCTCTGCTTGCTTTCCCAGAGTTCTCAATGCATTACCCAAGTGCCTCCATTTGCCATTGGTAGTTTACCATATCGACCTTTGCTGGCAGCTTTGTGATCACGTCTATACTGAAGCGATACGGAAGGCATTTGTCACAAGTAACTGGCTGTTGTATACTTAGGACCCAAACAGGGAAACGACTTGATTGTTTGATATATGGGACTTACATGCTTTCTTGTAGGTTTCCTTTTACTTTCAGATTATTTTTCAATGTTGTAAATTTTTTGAACCAGGCTAAAGATGCGGCGGAGTACTAGTCATTGAATTACTAGCCGCTTTTATTATGCCATCTACGTAGTTTTTTCCTTTTCAAAATACTAGTGTCTGGGTACGTATGGTGCGCACGGTTTAGAAGTTTGGAAGTCTTAATTAAGCACCATACGGAAGTAAGTTGTCTTCTTTAGTAGAGGAAGCTAGGTGGTACTGTGGTAGTGAGAATTTCTTATAGTCTCTTACATTTTCATTACATGAACATGACTCTTCTTCTAACTTATGTTTACCTTACTTCATACATAAACATGATCTTTAGGCTTGTGCTTAAAATGCGGAGAAGAAAGTGTCAGCTCAAGGACTAGCTTGACAACATCTTCCTTCACCCATAAATGATCTAAGATGCACTTCATTTCATCTGTCGGAACTTAATTCCATCAACGCAGTCCCTTTCAAGTTTGGGTCTGCAACTGCAACTGCAACTGCAACAGGTGTAGGAATTCACCCCGCTCACTCTCCCAGAATCCAAACACCATGTCATCCGAGGAGCTGCAACAGCCAACAGGTGCAGGAACACAATCAATAACCTCAGCCAAGAAAGTGGGGTTATTTGATGCAAGTAAACCACCTAACTACTCATAAATAAGCATCATCATTTTCGAGACTCCCAACAAAATTCTTCCTCCACAGTTGCTTCGCCTTGCGGTGACTAACTAGTATTTTGTTGCCATCTAAAATATCTCTCTTCCACGACTAACTTGTTTGTAGAATCTCCTCGTTCAAACTCAATCCATTTTCAATGTTCTTCCTTATCATTGACAAAGTATTTTTTTTACAGCAGTAAAATTAGTAGCTTACAAGGTACAAACCCGATTATCTGAGTTGGATTTTATTATTAAAACTAGTATCAAAAGTATGTATTACTACTTCATGTTTTCTTTTACGCTAAATATATTTTGTGAAAATTTTGACTTTGAATTGGGGGACACCATTTTAGGACATTTTCCTTTCAATTTCACCGAGGGAGTAGTTGTGCCTTGTAATTATAGGTGGTAATCGGGTCAGTCGGGCAGGTTTGGGTCGGGTTGGGTCAAGTCAGGTTGGGTTATATTGGGTTCGGGTCAGATAGAGTTTGCCTACCCTTTTGGGTGGAGTCGGGTTAGGTTCGGGTTGTTATTGGGTCGGATTATTTTGGGTCAAACGATGTATCGGAACGGGTCATTGTCAGGTCCGGTTACTTTATCGCATTATTTCAAGTTTTGACCATTAATTTTTGTTTTTAACCATTATTTGGTTTAACTACATTATTAAGTCATACGTATGAAATCTAAACACTAAATCACTTTTATTTTGGTCAATATTAAGCTTAATAATTGACAGGTCATCAATTCAATCGGGTCAAAATAGGGTTGGGTTCGGGTCACTGATTATCAGGCCGTGTCGGGTTATGGGTCACCATCGGGCTAGGTTCCGTTGGCAAAATTCTCGGATTCTATCGGGTCGAGTTTGCTCGGGTTTGAGTCGGGTCTGACTTGCCATCTCTACTTGCAATATCTACATTTTACTACGAAACTTGCAGAAAAATGTTAAAGAAAGGAAGGGTTGTTTAAAGAAGGATTAAATAGAGATCGGAGTCACAAATTAATCTAAACTGGAATTCTGATATCATCAACTATTGCCTAGTGGTCGATAGGGCTTCATCCGCAAAAACTGAGTTTTTTTTATGGCATACGCAAAATTCTGGTTGATGTCGCCCAAATTACACTATTAATTCAATGGTTTCATGGAAGACCATTTGTTCAAAGTGAGACGTCATTTTACATAAAAAAAACTCATTTATTAATAGTAATAAACGAGTGTTTAACCGATAAAGGGACCATCTCACATGATAAGACCATCCCCTATAATTTGTGATATTAAAAAAAGGATGTTGGTCAATCAAAGTTGTCCAACAGCTTGAAAGCAAGACGGTTCAATACAATGAATTCCGAAACAAGTGCACAACTAGAGAGTTGCTGCTTTGTTGCCTCTTGTGTTAACATCCAAACGGATATGCACAAATGTCCAACACCTTGAAGCATGCCTACAAGTGCCCCGTTACCACTCGGCAACCTCAATGTAAGTGTCTTGGAAACACCATGAATACCCTTGTACAAATACAATCTGCTAATCCAATCGTCAGTTAACTAGGCTTAACAAAGCTAAACTAGCTACTAAAATTAATTCTTACTTGATTCGAATATATTCACATATAAGCATCCTAACCTTAGCCACAGCCTAAATGTCCTGGCGGCGTCAACAAAAAAAAATGATCATAATAAGTAGAATCAAGCCTAAACTAAAAGTGCCACCTAACATAGTCCAGAGATGCCGGGGCAACAAAAATGACGGCCTGCTCTACTGCACATTCGCAAGACTCCCTTACCTAACTATTCACATAGGCAACCAAAAATGGACAGCTTTGGGATGATGGTCGATGAAATTAGCAGGTCATGAAGGTGCTACAAAACACGACTTCCCATAAATAGATATTTGAGATCATCAATTGTGAGGCGAGCACCAGAACCACCAACATGGTCCTCACCAAATGCGGATGCCACCATTTTCCTCTTCTCTTCCTGCACACATGCACAAGTGCGTGAATTACTACATTCAAGATAGAAAATGTTTCTAAAATTCTGGGTGCAATAAATACTTCTTCCCAACCAACAAAGAAGCAAATCGAAAATGCTTTCGGTAAACCATGAAAGATTTGGGAAAAGAAAAGGTGGCTATCATGGCATACCCACAGAGCTGGCATACAACCCTCCGAAGTTATATGAAATCAAGAAAAGGTTGCGGACAAGAAGTTTTAAACCACATCTCAGAGACCCATAAGACCATGTACAATAGAGAGGATTTACCCTCCTTTACTCTCTCTCCTCGAGGAGGTCCTCTCTATTGTGAAACATACATGGAACATCCTCTTACCAAAAGTAAGAACACAACTTCCTCTAAAATTGGAGGATGCAGAATTTCGGTCCTTGTGCCAATTACCCACTCATTATTTTCCACGTGGAATGTTGACAATTTTTTTGAGTTATAAAAAAAAAGTACTTCCTCCATTCCAATCATTTTAGTTATCTTTCATTGTACTTCTCCATTCCAATCATTTTAGTTATCTTTCAGAATCTCTATTGTACATTCCATTGCACTTCATCAAAGGTGTTATCTTTTTCATTAATTTTGTAAAAATCCCTAATATAGCCTATGGGTGCTACAAGGTGGGGCATGGTGACGTGACGAAATGGTGAGTTATGGCCTATGGGTGCTACAAGGTGGGGGTAAGGTGACGTGACGAAGTAGTGCGAGGCGGGGGAGTGGTGGTGGAATACGGTGGGTGGTGGTGCAAAATGGTGCGTGGTGGTGTGAAGTCCAGGTAGTGCACCATGGTTTGAGGTTACATGTAATGGTGCGTTGTGGCTCCAGGTTTCAGGTGGTGGCATGAGATGGTTGGAGCCTTTGAGGTTGTGTGTGATGGTGTCATATAGGTAGTGGGTGGTGGACAAGCAGTGACAGAAAGTTTTAGGCTGCAGGTTAAGAGAAGTGGTGGGCAGTGGGTGGTGGGAGATGAAGGGTGAGGCGAGGGGCTTGGTCGATGGCTGCCTGGCCGGGAGCTTGGGATTTCGAGAGAGTTAGTTTTGAGAATTGATTAATTAAAGGATTCTTAGTTGTTGGGTTATTATAGATTTGATGGTTTATTGAATGGGTAAATAAGTTAAAATTAAGAGTAAATTACAAATAACTCCCTTATATAATCAACCTTTTTCAAATAACTCCATTTTATAACTTTTTATCCAAATAACTCCCTTTTAAAACATGTTTTTAAACAAATTAATACCTCTTTTCTTAAATGAGACTTACATTTTGAATTCTTCAGCCAAAAACTCAATTTTTTCATTCATTTTTCACTTGCATAAGATATTGAACTCTTATCTACTTCCTTAATCACGAAATAGTCCATTAAAATAAGAAACCTAACTTATAAAGTTGAGACTTGAGTGTGTATGATTCGAGTGAATTAAAGATAAACTAAGCTTATTATCTTTTGAGAGAGGTTTGGAACAGATATGGGGCTATGAAACTAAAGTATCGCTCTAGGAATTATGTTTTAAGGAAGGATAAGTCGGCTTTTATTAAAATAAGTCTAATTCCGAAAAACAAAGCATTGATATGTATAAAAACATGTTTTAAAAGGGAGTTGTTTGGATAAAATTTTATATAAGGGAGTTATTTGTAATTTACTCTAAAATTAATGGCCATTTTGTGTGAATATAAAAGGTTGTAATGAGAATATGTTTTCCAAAAAAATATAAGTGGGTAGAATGGAATAATAGATTGGATTGGAGGAAACGAAGTAATAGATAAAGAGCATAAAGAGTGAATGCATGTATCTTGGCATACCTGAAGAGCTAGGATTCGATCCTCGACAGTATCTTTAATAGTTATCCTTGACACTGTAACAGGGCGAGTTTGGCCAATACGATGTGCTCGATCAATAGCTTGGTCTTCCGTAGTTGGATTCCACCAAAGATCTAAAAGGATAACATGGCATGCCGCAACCATGTTCAAACCAAGGTTTCCAGCTTTTAAAGACATCACCATAACAATAACCTACATGAAACCCACACTATCAGAACAGCTCAAACAAGACGCCAAGGGATGGGCCTCAAGAGCTGCAGCAACAATAACAATGTTCAAGCGACTCAATAGCTCCAGAAAATGGTGGACTAAGGAGGGTCGGATGTACGCATTCTTAATCTTGTGCTAACAACATAGAGGATGTTTTTAAATGACCCATAAAAAAGCGTCAAGAATAGCATCAAATGATTGTTACTGCACAGCAATAAAACCAAGCACATTTGTTACTGAGCTATTCTGTTTTGCTCAATTATAATCCAGAACCAAGGAACAATGAGCTAATGGCTCCATTTGAAAAGGAAATTCATAACTGTTGTAAAGATGGGCACTGAAGCTGATCCAGCCAATTAGAATGTCTCTAGAAATTTAAGAAACAATAGACTCATACCACGAAGAGATAAGACAGATGGATGCATATTGCCAAGAAATTACAAACAATTTACTTTCATCTGCCCATATCTATGATATAAATTAACATTACAAGCTTTCTGTTGTCTTCTCCCCATATTATAAGCTATATAGCCACTAATCAAAATCCTGGTAATAAAAGGACTGAATTAGAAGGGGAATACCGCCATAGGGTATATTGCTCGCTTCACTCAGTTTGTGAGAGAGTATCAATTAGTTCATCTAACTCAAGCACAAAAACGAATGGCACACAATATTTCGGAGTGGCGTTGTGAAAAAATGGCTTTTGAAAAACTCAGGATTTTTCTCAGAAGATATAACTCCAAGTAGCAGGACTCTTTATCAAAAGGACCAGAATGAACTACTATATATAACTTGTCATGTAGAGCATACTCAATCAGAGACATCAAGAATTCATTAAGAACAGAAATAAGGATGCAAACCTCTGGATCAGAATTGAACTCTCTGACAGCCCTATCTCTTGCAACCAAACTCATACTACCATCAAGCCTCCTATACTGAATGCAGTGCTGATTTAAAGAATACTCAAATAAGTCCAACATGCGAGTCCACTGGGAGAAAACAATGGTTTTTATGGGCCCTTGTGAAGCTGAATTGCCCACATTTTCAGTTCTCACTTGTGCACAGGAGGTATTTAACACATCTGTGTCTTCTAAACCATCCAACTCTATACATGCACTATTTAATTTACAATTAGATATGAGTATCTCCATCGCAGCCTTGATTTTAGAAGAGCTGTACTCACTACTCAGAATTGAAGAACCCTTGGAACTACTTCCGTTTGATAAGTGGCCATTATAGTCACCAGAAAGACAACTCCTAAGAGTGGCCTCTGAAAATAGAACATCTTCACAAAGCTGCTCCTTGCATCTCTGAACAGGGCACATAGTGTCATCACCAGTTAGATAGTCTCCCACACACTGGTAGCAAAAAACATGGCCACAGATGGTGATGACGGCGTCTTCTGCAGGGTCCTGCAAAAGCATTAGGAGTGCACCACATAAGCTACACTGGATTCTGGCAAACCGAACCAACATAGAGGAGAACCTTGTGAGTTTGATAAATTTTATAGGGGCAATTTTAAGTGATCAAGTGCCAGCATACACGAACAACCATCATGATAGGTATAGTGCGAGACCACCACATGATACCCCTAAAGCCTTGATTGAACAGTAGAGCTAAACTAAATTGGCAAGGACCTTGCTCAATCAGGTAGTCATTTTCATATACTCATAACTAATTAACTTAGGTATCAGCGTGTCAAAAACATTTACAGCTGAACCTATAACTATTATGTAATCAGTGACAATGCTGTAAGCAAAAGTGAGTCACGGCCCACGTAAGATTTATGTAAAATTAGCAATAGATACTATCAGTGGGCTGCAATTGGCGTAATGCCGTAATGATTAACATAATGTTTAGTCAAGTGATTCCCTTTGGTCTTGCAGGTCTCGTGTTCAACAATTGCAAGCAGGGGTTTAGAGAAATGTGGTTGTATATAAAATTAAAAAGAAAATTCCTTATGCTGCTTAGTTATCTCTCCATTCATTTATAGTACTGAACACTTTATTCATCAATTAAAATGTTCCAATATCTTTTTCATCATTAATTTTAATGTCAATAATCACTTTAGTAAAATTTTCATCATGTTTTGGACCATTTTATTGTTGAGATTTGACAATAGTCCTTTTTGTTCAGTATGCAAAATTTATTCTACATTATTAGTGACCATTTCCCAACTTTACTCCCGTGTTCTAACTTTCTATAAGATCGTCTTAAAGAAGACTAACTCCTATTTTTTTTCTTCTCTTTTTAATTGCATATGTACCTTGTTAAAAAAAACACTCTTTATAAAATACTAGGTGATTTTTTTTTGAAAAAAACTAAAATGTAAAACTAAATAACCAAACAAAAAAATTATTAATTTGTATCTAAAGTATGGAATTTAAAAATCTGTCAGTTCTATGAGAAAAGAGGATGGATATCAATCGATATAGGCAGTGGTTATGACCAACAAGTTTGGTGACTTGAGGGTAAACATTTTCCTGCTTCAATGACCAAGGGTTTGTGTATTTTTCAACATGGCAAGTTACAGTATTGCCTTTGTTAAATTCTTAGAACTTAGGACCTTTTAGTACAAAAGTGTGAAAACAAATATTAAATGTAGAACTGAAGTATTTTCATATATACTTAAAAAAAATTGCTATACTACAAATAGTGATTGGATAAACCAGGGAATGTACTAGGGATTGGATAAACCATGGAATGTACTACACTTCAAACCCACCCAAGTGGGAATATGTTAAAGCCACAGGTCACCAAAACACAAATAGTGAAACCTCGAGGTACCGAAGGACCAAAGCAGATTTTTTTCCATCATGCATCTACCAAGGTTTTTTCTGACAAGGATATTTGTTTGGCACAGAGGAATTTGTGATTTGTTTGGCACAGACCAATATCACAATCAAAGCACATCACTAACAAACAGCCAAAGGGTGCACAGAAGGGAGTCAAGGGACCAACACTAAATTGATTACCTTAATTAACAAAGTAGGGAAATTGTTGCCCGGGTTTTACAAGCATCTTAAATAAAACACAACATACGCTAAAAAATTTTCATGTCCATCTTGACATGATGTAAGGTGCAGGGTCTCTTTTCTTTCCTTTCCTGATGTCAATTGGTTATCATATGTTAAAACTCCATGCCCAAACATCTTGTGTCCGGCCCACGGTCCATTCCGTTTGGTCCAAGAGCGGACGGGAGACCGAAATAACATAAACAGATGGACCGTGGACAGGACCAAATATAGTATAGTCTGGTAACTTAACGTATTGGGATCCATGTTTAGTCGAGTTGATACGAGCAAGGCCCTAAAGATGACATGTCAAAGTAACACAGGCACGCAGCAGTTAACTACAATGGCAACCCAACGCAACAACAAATCCATCCAGATCACTACAAAAGTTGCATTTGGTGGGGGTAGTTTGTGACAGTCTTTGATAGATTCCATCAAGCAAAGAAATGAACAAAGCAAAATACTTGTAGGGAGAACATACGCTGCAAATACGGCAAATTGCAGATGGTGCTTCCAATCGATCTACCAGTTGCACCAATGTCTTTCTAGGGAGTTTCGCAGCCTTCTCCATGCTTGTTCTTCTAGCAGGTTCTGCATTAAAACCCTTCACAAGAAGTGGGTGATCACAAGCCTGTCGAAGGCGCAAAATCATGAGAAGAATGTTGGCATAATTTTGATTCACTGTGCCAGCAGCAGCATACGCCTGTAAGGTAAATTTCATATTTTAGAACCTCAAAAATATAATGATGATCCCAAAAAAAAACTCACTCGTACAAAATTGTCAGAATACAGAAATTAGGCAGCTGTAGCATTCTCACAAGTCATTACAGATCTACAGCTAGTATTTCAAAAAAACTGAACGATGACTTGGACCATTGTAGAAAATACTCCTTCCGTATGTTAAGAATGGATCGTTGCTTCACTTTTATGCAAGATGTTTTAACTTAGGCCTCATCTGTTGTCAATTTCCACTCCCAATTTCGGTGAAGGGCTGTGCTTTTATATTAACACGGAAGCTAAAACAAAACCCATTCTAGCGACAAAAAAAATGACAGAAAAAATTAGAATGAGAGAAAAAAAAACTTGCTCCTTCCATTCCACTTTTATTGTCCTACTTTCTATTTTAGATTTTTAGGAAGAATTTAAGAATTAAGGGTAAAATGGCAATTCCCTTCAACTAAAAAGAATGATGACAGTGTCATTTTGATAGAGGGGGTGGTAGTAAAAGATTAGGGACACTATAGGTAGTTCACCTATTTATCATACTAAATTTAGAAAGGAGGCAATTAATTTGGAATAAATTTTGGAGTAAAGAGGACAATAAAAGTGGGATGGAGTGTATAAAAACCATAGAGAAACTACATCCATGTCATTGTCAAGTTGTTAAGTGCTGAAGATTATCAACTCTCGCGACTGTAGATATGGAAATGGAGTAAATGGAGGTAGCATCAAATAAGAGAAAAATAGTACTCCGTCCATTCAAATCCAACTTATTTACCTTTTTGGTCCGTTCAAATCCAAGTGTCCCTTTTCCTTTTTTCGCAAAAATATACCCATGTAGTCCTTACTTTCATGAAACTACAAATATGCCATTGATTAGTGTTTACTTATCTTTTAACCCACCCACTTAAACACAACAAGAAAGTTAAACCCCTCCACCAAGATACAAAATTGTACGATTTGTAAACTCTGTAAGCAGAAACTTAAACCTCAACCTCTTTCTCAGCCACCGTAACCTCTTTATCCACCACCACTAACTGAACCACCTACTACCCCCACCACCTAACTGACCCCACTGGACCCCCAACCCACGGAGACCACAACCAAATGATACCACCAAACGATCCCCACAATCAGCAGATTACCACCAGAATCACATTAGACGCTGACCCCAAGCTCCCTACTACGAAACTCATCCTATTGCGTCTAGATCTGCCGTCCCTCAGCGTAACTAATCGCCATGGGGGTGATGGTGGTTATTATGGATGAGGACAATGATGGTGTCGACAATAATAGTGGATTTGTAATTATTTGATGATGATGGTGGTGGTGGCAGCCTACAATGACGCTGGTGAGTTGATGTGGTACAAAGGTGGCGAAGAGCTTGGTGGTGATCTCGGCAAGCAGACAACGATGTGATCCGGCTGTGGTAAAGAGCTTGGTGGTAATGTTCCCCACCGCTAGTGGTGTTTGCTTGCTTCATGGTCATTTGTTAAATGGCTTAGCCTACTTTTTATTATTTTTTATTAACTTTTCTTTAAGGAATGAGCAAAAAAAATGGATAACTTTGTATTGAATGGAGGAAGAAGCAACTAAATGCAAAATGCAACATAACAATTTTTTTTTAAAAAAAAAGACCTTAAACTGTGAACGAGATTCAGCTTCTAGTTTTGCATAAAAGGTCCGCTCCTCAATGCTAAAGTTCACTGTCTTCATGTTTATAAATTTTGGAGGTAAGCTTATAATAGGCTCCCCATCAAGCAATGTATCTGCAAAATGAAGATATAGCACTATAATCACAGAAGAAGGGAGAACAAACCCGAACAGAAAATAAAAATAACAAAAGCTAAGATGTTTCAAGCAATACATATGTTGAAGAAAAACCCACATAGTAAATCTACAAATTTGATATTCATATCTGATATAAGTAGCACGGGTAACATAGATTCTAGGCACGAATACAGCGGCATAATTATGACCGTAATTGATTGTCCTCAGATGTCCTTTTCCATTTGATTTCACATTTTGGACTTCTACAAAAAGTACTACGCTCTCACAGAGTCAAACACAGCTAAAAAAATAGTGTCTCCAAATCTTAAACATTGACAAAATTGTAAGTGAATGGAAGTGTGATACTCCCTATATTATTTGATTATTTGGTAGTTTATGTTAGTTTTTAAAACAATTTTTAGGTATGAATAAAAAAAGCAGTTTCACCCTCAACAAAACAGCCATTCCCCACATCCATAGCCACTCTTTCCCCAACCCCATACAACACTGCAGTTTACGTCCTCCGCCACTGCATCAGCCCACCCCTGGTCAACCTCTTTCTCTCTCCTGCCAGAACCGCCAACGTCTTTCTATCTTTCCTGAAACTGTCTATATCACTTTCTTTTCAATCTCCGCCTGGCTTCTCTCAGACTCACGCCTTATCTTGGGTTCGCGGACATAGCAAGGTTTGGAATCTCAAGGGTAGGTTGAGCTGGCTTTGTGAGGAGGGCTTGGGATACAGGTTTGGCTATGAGAGTAGTCACTGTGTTTGGAAGGGAAACAATGGTGAAGGAAGACTGTAATGAAATGGGAAAGGTTAATGATAGGGGTTCCGACTTGCGAGGAAAAAGGCAAAATGCAACCAGCTACGATCTAGGTAATGTGTCACATGGGTGGATCAACCTAGGATAAGAAGTGTTTGTGTTGGGCCGGCTGAAGCTAGGGTTGCCAGTAGAAGTTAGCATTGTTGGGGGTGGAATTGGGGTCTGGGAGGTCAGTGGTGTAGTGTGGTTTGGATTGGAGCAACTTGAAGGGGGTGTGAAGACAAGAAAGGGGGACAGGGGAAAGGAGCAATGAGTCTAAGGTATAACCGTAACCTTAAAGCTTTAAACTTGCCACGTCAAAATGTAGAAGAACAGCCTAAAATGGAATCCGTCGACGATGAAATGTAGATGGGGTATTTAAATCTCAAAACAAGTAGCCAACAACTAGACTCGGAGCACTTATGCACCGAACATAAGGGTGGAAAGAGCCATAGCCCACACAGCCAATGATAGACACAGCTTACCTTTTGTGCGACGGAGAAGTAAAGTCTTCAGTACAGCTTGAAGCTTCTTGTAGCCCATAATTGGATCTCTGGAGATGGGAAATTTTATCTTTTCACAGAATATTTTGAAATTTGAATACATCTCATGTCGAAGAAATCTGAAATAACTGTACACTTCATCAATAGAATTCTGAATCGGAGTTCCAGATAGACACCACCTTGTTTTTGCTCTCAGTCCACAGCAAGCTCTAGCCGTTAGGGTTCTATGGTTTTTGATTGTTTGGGCTTCATCTAATACCACTCTAAACCAAGTCACTCTGGCAAGGGCACCAGATTCACTACAAAATGAAGTGTCGTCGAGTTTTCTGCCTTTTTTTCCTTTTTTGCCTGAGGTAGCTGGATGTTTCCTTTTCTTGGTAGAAAATTCAGGAGAAATCCCAGCCCTTTCCCCAAATTTTAGCTCACCATCATCCTCGTCAACTATCGGCTGTTTAGGAACCTCGTTACTGACTATAGCGTATGTGGTAAGCACAACATCATACTTAGCCAGCTCCACAGGGTCCTTTGTCCTATTGCCACCATGGTATAACAAAACAGAGAGTTTTCCTCCCTCTGCAACTTTGTCGTCCAACTCTCTAGCCCACTGCCTCAAAACAGTTGCTGGGCACACTATCAATGTACCTGCAGCAGGCCTCTTCCTTGAGAATGTCTGGCGTGAAGAGCTGGCACTTGAACTACATTTTGGGACATTCAACTCCTTCGCAGTAACTGAGGCATTTCCATTATCATCATCGTCATCATCCAAATTTAAAGTTTCAGGTTGGTTATTGCAAGTTTTCCCTAATTTGCAATTTGCATCATCGATATTCTTCTCCTTGTCATCATCATCAGCATCCAAATCCAATGCTTCGGCATTTTTATTGTCATGCTTTTCTGACTGAAACTTCATCTGCAAGTTCCTCAGCTTTTGTATAAGAGCAATAGTCGATATAGTTTTACCAAGTCCCTGAAAAAATCTCAAACTGAACATGTTACCAAATTGAATGGAGAGGAGACACAACCACTTAAGGAGAACATATCATAGGATGCTCGAACAACGTAAAATCACCTAGAAAGGCGCATACATAACCAACAAAAATGGCGCCTTGATCCCCAATTAATTTGGGGTCGGCAAACATGAATCATCACTTGAAAACGTCAATAAAGAAAAAAAAAATAGTCAATGTACAAATAAAGCAACAAAAGGCATGACCTGCACATAACCGTTGACAAAAAATATCTCACATCAATCATTAAGATTCAGGCACACACATACACACCAAAACAATATAAGAGAGGCTGAGACCTGATCATCTGCAAGAATACCACCCAAGCAATGCACTGTAGATTCCTTCTGAACCATCCAACAGAGTGCGATTTTCTGTTATCAAAAATATAGTGTGCCTAAGCAAGATAATATACTTCATGTGCAGATGATTAATATAAAAGCACCTCGATACCAAAGAAGTTGTGAACTTAAGAGCTTTAATACTAAAAGGGAATCAAGTAACCAAAACAAACCTGATGTCTTAAAAGAGAAATAGACAAAACACCATCAGGGAGGTCGAGTTCTTTTTTTGGCTGGCTAAGATCCTGCATGTAACCACAGATGACCATCAAACACAGAACTTGGTAACACTTTAATACATTGACTCGGCCAAATAGCATCACACAAATTACTTTCAGAAGTTTCAACTACCAGAGGTTCTTGGCAAGGCTTGACCTAGCCTACCGAACATGATAGGGCAGTGCCGCCTAAGTTTTAACTTCACCTATAGAAAGGTAACGTCATGCTATATAATCTTCTTCTAAGAAAAAGAATCAAATCTACAAAAGTAAGCTAACATGGCCTACATTAGCACTTCTAAGACAAGTCAACAGGAAGCTGGAGCATAGTCAATATAGATTGAAGGTTCAAAACAAAGGGGGAGAAAAGAACAGAGGGGGAATTAGAGGAAAAGGCACATTCTTGAAAAGTGAGCACGATAAACGGTAAAGAGTAAACTACCCCATGAGCAACACAAGCTCTGTTTAACAGATACGTAGTATGCCCCCCAACAGAAACGCAATCACTCATAATTGAGTATTCGATATGCTGGGAGAAATTACAATAAACATAATAAGTAGATTCAAAACATTATTACGAGTGAACATTTGAAGACTAAAATACAAAATAAATGTCTAGAAAATTAGCTAAATTAAGAGAGAATAATAATAATTTAAACCAAATACAAACCCTTACATTTTGACATCATTTTGTTTAATAGTTAGAACGAATGGATGTTGTCATTCATACTTAACTCTTTGAATCACCACAAATTTTCCATCTTGCACGATTTCCCCTAGCTCAACGGCTTCAACTCCATTTTGATATTATTGCGTGTAAAATTTGCAATAATATTACTGTTATTATGTCGTTGTATTACTATGTTTTACTTTTTTTTTGTTGATATCCAAATTATTCTTCCTTTCCAAATTTTTCAATTGCCGAATTTGAACCTTCATTCATTTTCTCAAAACCCAGAGAAAATAAAAATTTAGAATTTTATTATCTAGATAAATATTTAATGTACTGAAGCAGCATGATGCTTGGTTCCAACTGAAGCATGGTATTAAAACTCGGTTTCAGACTTGACCTTGTAATCAGTCATCGTGGCCCCATCTCATTCAGAGCGCAAAAAATCTGGGCAACACCACTTAATATTCATTTGCGGCAACTAAAAGCTTTGAGAATTCTTTCGCAAAGCGGTGTCGCGTTTCATATTTAATAGCATGAACGAACCTACAAATTCCCTAATTTTTCTCGCTATATAGATAGCCCATAATGTGCTATTTTTGAACGAATCGAACATAAATGTGTGCGAACTGCGAACCCTTGCGCGAAAGTAAGTAAATTGAATTGTAAATTCTTTGAGCGAACTAATTCGGAGGCAGTTAAGTGGATTTGGTTACTATTACATAACCCAAGGGCCCTGTAAATACTCGGTTGGTAATGAGTTGCAAGTTTAAACTAACCCTTCATTCTCCCTCGCTCTTCTTCCAGTTTATTGTGTCCCTTTCCTTCTAGATAATGTCCACTACCAGAGTTCAGCTGGCAGCCTGGCAACAAGGGAGTGTCTGGAACTTAATTACAATTAGGTGCCCCATGTCATATGCCTTTTGCCCTTGTTAAATTAGGAATTTGCTAGCAGTTGATATGTTTTTAGCAGAGGACTGTGCAAAAGACTCTACTCTTATATTTATGGGGAATTTTTATCAGTATGTGCAAGTGCAATTAAAATAGTTGACAACTCAGATCAAATCAGCTAAGAAAATGTATTTTTATTCCAATTCTTATCAAAATGGAGTAAGATTATATTTCATATGATACAAATAATGTTTTTGTGTCGAAGTTATGATTTTGTGATTCGTGTGCTTGCCCCATTTTTAAAACCCATGTCCTCTGAAACTCCCACCACTGAACAATACAAAGGTTGAACGCCTTTACTCAAATTTCCCATGATTATAACATGTAAGTAAAAGTTCAGCAATGAAAGACCCCTTGAAAACGGGTAAAGAGGTAAGAGAGGGATTCAAACCATTATACATGGCGGAGTAAAAGACAACTTTCTGATAGAAACCTAAGCATATCCCCTGGCTAAGAGAATAATAAAAGTCATGAATGGTAACGGCTTACCCCACAATAATCAAAGGACAGCAAAATTTTGAAGAGGCAGGAGATTCATTTTATACGATATACCATAATAGCATCATGTATATTCAGGAAGAGTGACCGAGCAAGATTGATCAGAGATAGAGAAACTACCTGCAACGCTGCTTGATATATTGCACTTTCATCTCCTGAAGCAATCTCTTCCCCAAATCCCATATTTTGGAGAGGATCACTTGAAACAGCCTTGCCGCGTGATAAAGTGTGAGGAAGAATGCGAGGACGATTACTATCAGAAGTATGCTGATCATTGAGATTGCCCCAGGAAAAACCGTCTCTTGCATAGCGCGAAGAGTTCGCCTCACCCAATGCCACTGGATGGTACAACCCATCATTGTTTCCACGGCGACTATTACTTAAATTGTCCCAATTTGGCTTAGAACGTGTTCCAGATGGCTGAAGAGAAGATGGAAGGACCCTCTTATTTGAGTCTTGCTGGTAGCCTGCATTACAGCATGTGAAGTGTTATTCCAATAAAAACTCTCGTCGTTTCTTTTGAACTGAGAACCTACTCTTCTTCTTGTGTTCTTGAAAATTAAAATTTCAGCCATCTTACCAAAAAAATAGCATCTGAATAGTTAATATTACCATAGCCTGCACTGCCAGAAGATTCAGCCTGATGACGAGGGCCAGCATACAAATTTCTTCCTCGACCAGAATCTGATGGTGCAAAATTTGTTACTCTATCAGAACCAGAGGGTGGCTTCGGACGTTGCATTTGAAAACCTAGAACGTAAAGCAGCATGTTGAAACAAGCCAAAAAGCTGACAAAAAAGACATCATTGAAGCTTATTCAGTACTGACCGTCATTTCTTGCATTAGCATTTTGCGGCTGACGCCAATTGGGCAGCACCCTTGTACTTGAGGCACCGGGTCTAGGTACAACCTCAAGTTCTTGAGGTTTAGATCTAACCTCTACTTCATCATCTTCTGATAAATCAAAATCACTATCGAATGACGATGAAATCTCAATTGTTTCCATACTCTGCGCAAAACCTGCTCTTTCACCAATATAAGATACAACGGCTCGTAGGAGATTTAACCTGAAATAGCATAAGGGGCACAACATTTATAACATTTCAGGACTCAAGTGCCGTAAATCATCGCAAATCAAATCTCACAAAGATCATCTGATTGTTTAAAACTCAAGATGCATATACAGTCATTGAAGAGAGAAAAAATAGACAAGTACATTCAACGAGCCCTGGATTACTATCTCCAGGGTCAGGCAGTCTAGTCTAACAATCTCATTGATGCATTTCCAGCCGATTTTCTGCATTAAGTAGATAACAACATAAACACTGTAAGAATCATGGTTTGACAGATGGACGTTATTGACTCCACCGGAGTCCCACTACAATACTAGACATTACCACACAAAGGAACCCCTTGATTTATTTATACTAAATCTCCAAATCACACCGAAAATATTACACTTAAACAACCCTATGCAAGTTTGCATGACTAAAATTACTACTCCCTCCGTCCCAATCGGGGTATTTTAATCAAAGGCAAACAAATGATTGGGGACGGAGGGAGTAATAAACCATTAGACTTATCATAACTCGCCTCGGTTCATTAGAAAAGTATCACCTGAATATCTATAGCAAAACAAATCTTTAGCTTTAACCTAACCAGTATGAGGAAATGGGTTTTTTATCTACTCAATTACAATTATGAAAATTGATCAAAGTTGGATCTTTGACAAACTATAATATATGAAATAATTGCATCACAATTGAGTATAGAAAAAACATGCACAAACATTTAAGCAAAAATGAGCATTAATCTCAGCAGATTAAAATAATAATATAAAAAGGGATTAAAAGATGAAATCCAACAAGTAAGTGCATGAGTGATATTAAGAGATGGGCATCGAAGATTAGAGAGATAATTAACGAATTAATAAAGATTAGGAAGAGGGCATACCAGAAAATGAAGGGTTAGAGGCAAATCCAATGGCAAGTCGAGAAAATAACTAGGGTTTATTAAATTTTAATTGGGTTTTATTAAAAGGGGGTAAATTTGAAAACCTAGTGAAAGTGAAAGAGGAGAAGGAGGAAGAAGAAGAAGAAGGATTGATGGAGTGCAGAGATTGAAAAATAGCAACGGTTTAGTAATTAGGAAGGAAGAAAAGTGGGAGGACGAGCACGAGGTTATAATTTGGTCAGCATCGTAAACCTACAACCACTTCACTTTGAGTTTCATGTATTTTCAGTTTTTCACACTACTACTCCAGTACTCCCTCTTCTGTCTACTTTACTACTTGTTTCTTTTATTTATCCCTCACACTCTCAAATTTCAAATTTTACACAAATTCTTGTTTTATACCGACCATTTTCATCTGAAAAATAAGACGGTATTATGTTGCCAACTTTTGATAAAATGTAACCACAACTTATATCAACTTGTTTTCAATAATGATTACATCTAACTGTAAAGTGGTTACAAAATTTCGTCTTATTGCTTCAGACCAACTGCAAATTTTATATACTAGAATTGATTTTGAGTTTAAAATCAATGCTATTTTATTAACTTTTATTTTAACTTGAAAATTCATTATCCTATTGAGTTAAGTTCAACTTAATTTTTTTTTTTATTATTATTAGAGTCAGAAAATCTTCTTTTAGATATGTAAAATGATGGGTGAGTTTTTGTATATCTTTTTGGATAATTTTGTATGATTTTTTTTTTGGTCTAACAAAAAATATAGGAGAGGGGGACAAACTAGTTGTAAGAAAGAATACAATAACATCATTTGAAAACTTTGTATAGCCTTAGATTTAAGGATCTTTGAAAGCGTTGTGCTTCGCCTGGATGGATATAATGGCATATTGGCATAATGCATTCTTATTTCTTTTTTGTAAGGAAATACACACTTTGATGATAGTTTTTTGTGTTTACTCTCGATTGCCTCTTAATTTCAACGTTAGTTTTTTAATGTCTTTTCCTTAGATGGGGTGAACATTTACTCCAGGTTCATATTGAGTAGAGTAGCTGCTACTTAATCAACATCATAGATAAATTTGTCATAAAATAGATAAACAAACGGGCAAAACAATCTTATACTCCGTACCAAATAAGCAAATAGTCCATTGCTTGTACGGTTGACAATCACACGAGAGTTTTAAAAAAGAGACACATTCCGTAGTCCCCATTTAACATTATTGATCCAAAAATGATGAGATGGTCACAGTTGACCGAAGCAACAATCGTAGGGACTGTTACAAAGTTCAACAAGACTCGCTTATTTCCTAATTCAACTCGGAGTAGGAATCAAATAAGATAATATTATTATTATTAGGCTGAATAAAGGGTTTCCTAAAACCGGTATTATTAGTTTTCCTAATTGTAATAGTAGTATTTTATTTCCTTGTTTATTTAGGAGTCTAGTTTATTTCCTAATTCTGGTTAGATTAAAATAAGGCAGCTAGGTAGGTTAATAGCTAGTATAAATAGATGTCATATGTATTGCTTATTAGAAGACATTGAATGAATAAGAATTAAAGCTGAAGCTTTTGGTGTTTGCAAGTTTGTAAACATAGGATCGACGCGTTTCGTTCCAACCTTGTTTTTGTTTGACGCGTTTCAAACATTAACACGATTGATAGCAATAGGTCTTGCGATTCAATCACCATTGTTCGAATTATAGGTCTAGTTCGCGCAAATATCCCATTGTTTTGAGATCTTGACGGATTTCAAAGCAAATATCCCTTATTTTATTATTGTTATTATTCTTATAAACCGCTTCCGCAAACTTTCGTATCATAAGTGGTATCAGAGCTTCGGCTCTTGATTTCCCTAAATCTAGACGGTCCTAGGCGTGTCAAGGCCAAGTTATTAGTTGAATTTCTAATTGCGATTGGAGTTCAAGGGTTAAACTCAAGCGAGGTAGTTTGAGGGTTAATCGGTTTTGATTACTCATCTCAGGAGCAAGATTCTAGTCAAGTGTTATTCAAGGCGTGAAGTAAAAAAAAAACATGTTACAAGTGTTCTTGTTTGAAAGCACCTATGAGGAGAGTGTTCAATTTGATCCAACATTGCCTCCAATTTTCGACGAATATGAAGATGAGCAAGTGTTTGCTGAATACGTCCAAGAGCCGTATTATTCATTCGATTTTGGCCATGAGTTTAAAATATTTGTTGAACCCAACAAGAATATATTTGATGCTAACGAAACTCAGATGCGTCGAGATTATTATTTGGTTGATTTTCAGGCACAAAAGGATGATGCAACAGTGAAGGCACCTGCTGATTTGATGTGCTTATTCGACGACATGAATCGGGATAATGTGTCTATACTTGTGCATGGAGGGAGGAGGGGTGGATGGCACAAGGGGATTATGAAGTTCAGAGTAAGGAACAAGAAGAGGCTAGGGGGTGAAGATGCCGAGGGTATGTACTCAAGGTGGTTGCTTGGAAACGCCATCTTTATCGATCTCTGGCTTGTGTTGTTCATATTCGATCCAGGGGGAGTGATATTACAAGAATTGAGGTCAATTCTCTTTGAAGGGAGAGGGGATGATCCAAAAATGATGAGATGGTCACAGTTGACCGAAGCAACAATCGTAGGGACTGTTACAAAGTTCAACAAGACTCGCTTATTTCCTAATTCAACTCGGAGTAGGAATCAAATAAGATAATATTATTATTATTAGGCTGAATAAAGGGTTTCCTAAAACCGGTATTATTAGTTTTCCTAATTGTAATAGTAGTATTTTATTTCCTTGTTTATTTAGGAGTCTAGTTTATTTCCTAATTCTGGTTAGATTAAAATAAGGCAGCTAGGTAGGTTAATAGCTAGTATAAATAGAAGTCATATGTATTGCTTATTGAAGGATTTTGAATAAATAAGAAAAAGACAGAACATTGCTGTTGCAATTGTGCTATCCGGATCGACGTGTTTCGTTCCAAACCTAGTTCTTGTTTGACGCGTTTCAAACTTTAATTCGATTGATAATCAATAGGTCTTGAGTATCAATCACCATTGAACGATCTATAGGTCTAGGTCGGTCAAATATCCCTTTGTTCGTTTGTTGTTGTTCGTGTGTTTCTGTTCGTTGCAACAGTCATCCAGACTGTTACATCCGTGTGTTTCCATATCACAGTTCTTGTCACTGTTACTTGTTCCAGTTTCAACGAAAAGCAACAGTCTGTACGACTGTTACATAGTCTGTTTCCGCTGCAAGTTAACGAATCTTACTCTTCGAGTAATTTTCGTATCATAAGTGGTATCAGAGCTTCGGCTCTTGATTTTCCTAAATCTAGACGGTCCTAGGTTTCAAAGCCAAGTTATTAGTTGAATTTCTAATTGCGATTAGAGTTCAAGGTATAAACTCGAGCGAGGTAGTTTGAGGGTTAATCGGTTTTGATTACGTGGTACTGTTTTCCAAAAAAAAAAAAAGTTACTGTTCACGGGTACTATTCATCTATAAAAAAAAAAAAGAGAGAGAATAAGAAGAAAAGATGATGGGAGTATTCTTATCAGAAAGCATCTACGAAGACAATGTTAAGTTTGATCCAACATTGCCTCCAATTTTTGACAAATATGAAGATGAGGAAGTGTTTGCTGAATACGTCCAAGAGCCGTGTTATCCATTCGATTTTAGCCATGAGTTCGGAATATGTGTTGAGTCAACCAAGAATATATTTGGTGCTAACACGTGTCTGATGCGTCAAGATTATTATTTGGTTGATTTCCAAGTATCAAAGGATACTGCAACCGTAAAGGCATCTACTGGCTCGATGTGCTTAGTCGACAACATGAAACGTCACAATGTGTTTATACTTGTGCACGGAGGGTGGAGGGGAGGAAGGCACAAGATGATATGGCACAAGGGGATTATGAAGTTCAGAGTAAGGAACAAGAAGAGGCTAGGAGGTGAAGATGCCGAGGGTATGTACTCAAGGTGGTTGCTTGGAAATGCCATCTTTATCGATCTCTGGTTTGTGTTGTTCATATTCGATCCAGGGGGAGTGATATTACAAGAATTGAGGTCAATTCTCTTTGAAGGGAGAGGGGATGATCCAAAAATGATGAGATGGTCACAGTTGACCGAAGCAACAGTCGTAGGGATTGTTACAAAGTTCAACAAGACTCGCTTATTTCCTAATTCAACTCGGAGTAGGAATCAAATAAGATAATATTATTATTATTAGGCTGAATAAAGGGTTTCCTAAAACCGGTATTATTAGTTTTCCTAATTGTAATAGTAGTATTTTATTTCCTTGTTTATTTAGGAGTAGTTTATTTCCTAAATCTGTTTAGATTAAAATAAGGCAGCTAGGTAGGTTAATAGCTAGTATAAATAGAAGTCATATGTATTGCTTAAAAAAAGATTTGAATAAATAAGAAAAAGACAGAACATTGCTGTTGCAATTGTGCTATCCGGATCGACGTGTTTCGTTCCAAACCTAGTTCTTGTTTGACGCGTTTCAAACTTTAATTCGATTGATAATCAATAGGTCTTGAGTATCAATCACCATTGAACGATCTATAGGTCTAGGTCGGTCAAATATCCCTTTGTTCGTTTGTTGTTGTTCGTGTGTTTCTGTTCGTTGCAACAGTCATCCAGACTGTTACATCCGTGTGTTTCCATATCACAGTTCTTGTCACTGTTACTTGTTCCAGTTTCAACGAAAAGCAACAGTCTGTACGACTGTTACATAGTCTGTTTCCGCTGCAAGTTAACGAATCTTACTCTTCGAGTAATTTTCGTATCATAAGTGGTATCAGAGCTTCGGCTCTTGATTTTCCTAAATCTAGACGGTCCTAGGTTTCAAAGCCAAGTTATTAGTTGAATTTCTAATTGCGATTAGAGTTCAAGGTATAAACTCGAGCGAGGTAGTTTGAGGGTTAATCGGTTTTGATTACGTGGTACTGTTTTCCAAAAAAAAAAAAAGTTACTGTTCACGGGTACTATTCATCTATAAAAAAAAAAAAGAGAGAGAATAAGAAAAGATGATGGGAGTATTCTTATCAGAAAGCATCTACGAAGACAATGTTAAGTTTGATCCAACATTGCCTCCAATTTTTGACAAATATGAAGATGAGGAAGTGTTTGCTGAATACGTCCAAGAGCCGTGTTATCCATTCGATTTTAGCCATGAGTTCGGAATATGTGTTGAGTCAACCAAGAATATATTTGGTGCTAACACGTGTCTGATGCGTCAAGATTATTATTTGGTTGATTTCCAAGTATCAAAGGATACTGCAACCGTAAAGGCATCTACTGGCTCGATGTGCTTAGTCGACAACATGAAACGTCACAATGTGTTTATACTTGTGCACGGAGGGTGGAGGGGAGGAAGGCACAAGATGGTTTGGCACAAGGGGATTATGAAGTTCAGAGTAAGGAACAAGAACAGGCTAGGAGGTGAGGATGCCGAGGGAAAAGCCATCTTTATCGATCTCTTGCTTGTGTTGTTCATATTCGATCCAGGGGGTGATATTACATGAATTGAGGACAATTCCTTTCAAAGGGGGAGGGGATGATCCAAAAATAATGAGATGGTCACTGTTGACTGAAGCAACAGTCGTAAGGACTGTTACAAAGTTCAACAAGACTCGCTTATTTCCTAATTCAACTCGGAGTAGGAATCAAATAAGATAATATTATTATTATTAGGCTGAATAAAGGGTTTCCTAAAACCGGTATTATTAGTTTTCCTAATTGTAATAGTAGTATTTTATTTCCTTGTTTATTTAGGAGTCTAGTTTATTTCCTAATTCTGGTTAGATTAAAATAAGGCAGCTAGGTAGGTTAATAGCTAGTATAAATAGAAGTCATATGTATTGCTTATTGAAGGATTTTGAATAAATAAGAAAAAGACAGAACATTGCTGTTGCAATTGTGCTATCCGGATCGACGTGTTTCGTTCCAAACCTAGTTCTTGTTTGACGCGTTTCAAACTTTAATTCGATTGATAATCAATAGGTCTTGAGTATCAATCACCATTGAACGATCTATAGGTCTAGGTCGGTCAAATATCCCTTTGTTCGTTTGTTGTTGTTCGTGTGTTTCTGTTCGTTGCAACAGTCATCCAGACTGTTACATCCGTGTGTTTCCATATCACAGTTCTTGTCACTGTTACTTGTTCCAGTTTCAACGAAAAGCAACAGTCTGTACGACTGTTACATAGTCTGTTTCCGCTGCAAGTTAACGAATCTTACTCTTCGAGTAATTTTCGTATCAAGCTTAGATGTATGTGTATAGGTGGTTGTAATTTCAGTAATGCTGTTTTTTGCCTTGTGGAACTAGTACAGCTTTAAGCTCTTGAAATGTGCTTAATGGATATCTTTCCTCTAGATGTAGGCGATTTAGTGAGAGGTAAACTGTAGAAGCTTATTATTAATTAGGTGATTCGTGAGTGCCGTCTTCTGTGTTCTGTACGATTAACTTTAATTTTATTATTTCCTGCTCAGGTGATTAACGTTTTATCTGTACTCAGTTACAATGTTCCTTGTGAGGGAAGATGATGCAAATAAAAAAACCATTTGATCAAAGACATGTATACTTTGTATCACGATTTGAGTGATTCGATGAATTTTAGCCTCAAGGGGTCATTAGATATGCCGATCACTAGCTGCCCCTTATTTACGAGGCGGACGGAGGCATCATGATTCATGACTAGGGCCTCAGTGAGCGTTGGGCTTAGGGCACCTTTGCGCTTTAAAACTAAGCATGACGCATATGCAAATGGACAAATATCATGTTTTCATTGTCCTCAAAGTTACCTAGAAAGGAATAAGTGAAATGTGAAACTTATTGTGATATATCCTAAAAGGAAAATGTGAACCTGATTCTGGGACTGTATACATCCAACCCTCTTATACTATGGTAGTTGAGAGCTTTTGGGGCATTGGGGATGATGATGTTGGTTATGTAATAGATCTTATAATAGGTGTAGTTTTCAACTGTATTGATAGTTTGATATATGATATTGCTGCGAGCTGCTTAGGTTTACAGAACAGATTTGTGTTTCTCATGCAGCAGTCTCCTTTCCCGTCTTTACCTCAATATGATTTGAAATGACTGCGCCTTAGTTCTCTGAGCTGTTTGCTGTTCGTTCTATAGGACTTCGATTCAGATTTGATTATCTGAATGTGACCTTAATAGTTTAAATATGTGGTAATCACCTTGTATCTTTACCCATTTTTATTCAACAATTTTTTTTGGATGGCTGTGTGTATTTCAGCTCGAGTTGGAATGTCTAGGGGGTAAGCAAACGTATGATTCACTGCTGATGGAAAAACAAGTTCTGCAGAAGAAGATCGGACTGGCAAATGACTTTAGGGACGTGCTTGAGATGAAAGCAACTCAAATCGACGATCAGGTAGGCTTTAGATTGTATGTGAGGATCATTTCACTTTTATTTTTTGTTTTAAATAGTGAAACGCGATTGCCATCTTGCACAGGTGACAATCTGTGCTGGCCAGATCCACCGACTTTCAGCAGACAGATGCCAAAATAAGATTCTTTTGGAGAATATCCAGAGGAAGATGTCTGAAGCAAGAAATTCATCTCAACAGGGTAAAGAATCATTGGATGAACTGCAACTAAAGGTCAATAATAGTCGGCTGGATTTCTCTAGATGGAGGATAGAACTTGAGAGAGAAAGGTACTCTCCCACATTAATTTTCATTTCCTGATCCGTCCCAAAATTATAATAGAGAACTTCCCGAAAAATGTATGTGATTGTCATGATGGAAGTTCTAAAGGCTGGCTTCTAATCTGTCTTTTCCAGGTTTGAGAAGCGAAGATATGAAGAAGAATTGGAAGCCGTCAAAAGAAAAGTCAATCGTCTTAGAGCGCAAAAAGAATGTTCAGTTTTGGGAAAACTTTCTCTCGAGCTTCAAGAATACAAGGATATACTCAAGTGTAGTGTTTGCCTTGACAGACCAAAAGAGGTAATACTTAAATTCGAATGCTTGATGATAAAGTATGGACTGGTTATGTGTCATTGTTCGTGTGTGCAGATTATGGCCTAAGTTTCCTGAGAACTTTACGTGATAATTGCTCTCGAAAAATATGCTTTTGGAATTGACAAGAGTGGTCAATATGAGCAAGCTTATCATGGTTTAGAGCCCTTTTTTTATTGGTCTTTTTTGTATAACCTGTTTTGCAAAGCTTCTTAAACTAAAAAGCACATTGGTTTAAGTTGTTTTTCCCTTTGTTTTATGGAGTGGTTTGGGATTACATTTATGCTCAATAATCAAAAGTGAATTTCGCAAACTACTTTTTGAAACACTTGAAATATATTTCGAAAATAACAAGATGTGTTTTTCTGGATCTCAATGTCATTACTCATTACTTTATCATCATGTTCTTGTTTTGTGGATCTTTACTTTGCTATGGCTCTATGCATAGGGCCATCAATATTCCCAGTGGTTTTGGAGCCATAGACTCCATCCTAATAGAAACTTGACTTTTTTTTTAATCGTTGAGAGCGTAATTTCCCCCCTCTCATTTTGTATACAAGCATCGCCTTTAGGGTTTATTTTTGTGTATGGTGGTCACCCCCATCGTACCTTTTTGTAGTTGGGCGCCTCCTCTATGAGATCTTTTGTACATGGGTGTCACTCTTTGGTGTCCAAGAATTAATTTTTTATCTTGTCAAAAATCAATATGATCATGGTCATTGCCTCCCTGGACGATGGTAAAACGTTGGGTGGACATGTTGCGTTACTTTATACTTTCTTGCTGTGCATATGTTTGTTCTACATCTTTCCTTAATTGTTCTTGAGACATTACTTGTGTTTGTTCCTGATTAATGGTTTCTAAACTACTAAACCTTGTACAGGTTGTCATCACAAAATGTTGCCATCTAGTATGCAATCCTTGTGTTCAGAAAGTGCTAAACAGCGGACATCGAAAGTGCCCTTTGTGTGCTACAAGCTTTAGGCCTAACGATGTTAAGCCTGTGCACGTTTGACCAGTGGTAGGAAAAAAATTTCGCTATATCATCTATAAACCTCACAGTTCATATTTTTTATTGTAGAGCTCTGTTTTCGGGTTATCTTTTCTGGGTAGCTCACTATACTTTTGTCAAATTTATTTACAAGAACAAGTTACTGTCAATTGGAATCTAAAAATACAGCAGATTTTTTCTTCTGCCCTTTTATTTTCCCCCAGAAATTGAAAACTGCATATTTTCGTTAAGGGAATAATTTGATTGATTTATGGACCTGTTTGGTTTTCCTTGGAAGTAATTTGTGAAAGCTGAATGCTGTTGCATTTCCCGGAATTGCGACCTAGGTTAACAGGTGGCTGATATATCACAATCACAATCTGCTGAACTAAGACCCGGCGCCAATCTGACGAAATTCAGATCTTAATTTGGCTCAGTGTCCCCAATTATGTCTAAACTTAAATCTCGACTAACTACAGCCTCTGGCCCATAATTCATTGATGTATAAAATACGACGTTGATAAGAATTTGTGATCGTTTAAACTTTTACAACCATCTGTTTTGGCTCAGTATGTGGAAAATTGTCGTTTGATTTATTAATTTTTTGCCAACACAAAATCGGAAGCAATTACCTAAGCAACAAAATCAGCGCACCCATATATCCAAACCCGAGTTGAGTGCTCTAACTGCATATGATAAGCCAAAGAATAGGCAGCCGCAGCTTCATTGCCTGAACGCTTGCCAACATTTTCGTATCGAAAAGGGCTTCCATCTTTAAGGTCTCGTGGACTACATTACCCGGGTAGCTCATGGGGACTGATTTCAACATGTTTGTGATCGCATTGATTACTCCGGTAAAACAAGAGTTGAGATCCTAGAGTTTTAGCGGTGTGAGTTGTTGCGCTACCGATCTAAATTGTTCAATAATCGACCAGTCCACCACCCTCAAGACCTCAACACGTCCAACCTTGCCGGTTTCAAGTAGAATGAATATATGCCAACTGATGTAATGAGAGACTTTTTGTTCTTTTTCTTCATGATTTTGTTGTTAAATTACAAAAATGGAATAAAGAGTCTTCTATAATATATTTGCTCAGACAAATTAGTTGGAGAAGGAAACTGGAAAATGTTGAGAAGCATCTCTCTTATCCGTTACTCTCTCTTAAGATAGAGATATTCGTTTTACAATTAAAATGGGTCAAGTACTACCCTTTTAAATAAATAGGACAAAAGTTTTGTTATTTCATAGGTTATTCGTCTTTGTTCTCGGATTTGAAACTGATGCCTATTGTCCACAATAGGTCCGTCTTAAGAAGGGGTGTTCACAGGTCCAAAACCGGACCAGACCGGTTGGACCCACGGACCGGATACCCACTTTTTCCAAGACCGGCTAAAAGAGGATCCGGACCGGATCGGACCGGAACCCTTAAGGTCCGGTTTTTTCCGGGTTTGTACCGGAACAGTTATACATTAAAAGGGAATATTTAATTTTTTTTTTAAGTGTGGACCGGAGACCGGTCACCGTTTTTTTTGGGACTCGAAGACCGGACCGGTATGTATCCGGTCTGAACCGGACCGGTCGGTCCGGTTTGCCGTTCCGGACCACTTTATGCTCACCCATAGTCTTAAGTTCTTAATCACTAGACTAAGACATCTTCAGTGTGAAATAATACAATAATACAAATACTACATCCGTCCTGGTTAATTGTTGTCATATTTCTTTTTAGGGTGTCTCAGTAAATTATTGTCCTTTATATATTTGGAAGGTTTTCACGAGTAATTTAACCTCCAAATGGGACTAGTGTCCACTTACCATCTACTAAATATAACCGTAAATGGTCCCCTGCTCGATCTTTGTGCCAAAATAAAAGAATAATAATTGACCGGGAGGGAAGGAGTAGGAGTAAACCTGACAAAAGCAACCCGACCCGAATGACCCGAACCAAAAGGGGTGACCCGAGACCCGAAACTAACCCGGGTTGCAAAACCAAAATATATAACCCGAAAACCGAATTAACCCGATCCGAAACCACTAACCCGACGACCCAATCCTAAACCACTAACTTGAAAATGACCCGAAAAAATATAATTTTACCGAACAAAAAAAGACTTGAAATGACTATATGAACATTTTTTTCTTAATTATTGATCCAAAAATGACCCGGACTCGAAATAATCCGACCCGTTGACCCGAAACTGACTCGATCAACTTACCCGAAAATCACCCAAAACCCGAAACAACCCAACCCGTCATGAACTAACCCGATAATATGATAGACCCGAACTGACCCGACCCGTATCCGATCTGATTAACCCGCCAAGCACGAGTTAAGGTCTTAAAAACATAATTCCCCTTCTCTGTCTATATTCTATTCTCTGAAAATGTTAAATAAGTGGTTGAGTGAATTTTTGTTGTCGTAAATTTGCGATGGCACACTCGTATACATATTACCCACCACATCCTCCCATAATATTCCCGACGACGGCCCGTAAACCCGTCAACACAATCCATCCGACCCGAATAAAGAAGAGATTCGGATCCGGGTCATCAGTAACTCGAGCTTTGAAAGATTGGAAAGAGTACGAAGTAGCAGTCAAAGATAAAGACCTTGGAAGAGCTCTTCAATTCTTAAAATCAATTGAAAATGTTAATAATAATGATGATGTTGATAAACAGCAATTAGGGTTTCTTGTATTTGAAAGAGATTGGGAAGTTTTAGATACATGTTTAAATGCAGATGATATGCAGCTTGTTGCTAATGCTTATTACTTTCTCAAGGATAAATCTCTTTTGCCCAATTTTGCCAAATGTGCTAATATTGGTATCTTCTCTTTCTTCATCTTCTACTTTTTTATTTCACAACTTTTCATTGAAGACGGACCAATTCTGTCTTCAGCTGAAGATGGGACAAATGTGGCCGGTTTAACAACAAATGTAACCATATGACAAACAACTAGTTATAGCTTAGAAAATGTTATTGGACATTTGTCGTTAAACTGACCACATAGGGCTCTCTTCAGTTGAAAACAGAAAGGTCCGTCTTTAATGAGAGACTTAGTGATTTTATTTTTATTTTTTGTTTAAATGAGCCCACTATGCGGCAATTAAGAATACCTCGTGGTCGGAGTAAGAGAGTTCTTGTGACTTAATTGTTATTATATAGTAATTGTGTTTTAATTAATGTACTCAGTTCTTGACGGACCGCGAGACGTAACTCCCAAAATTCTCATGTCTTCAACTGGCTTGGAAGGTTTGTAGATACTCGGTTTCTGTTTCTCAGAATATAGTATATACTCCCTACGTCCCGGTCATTTGTTTAGCTTTGATTTTGGCAGAAAGACCGAGAAAAGGGGAGGGGACCATTTTATTGTCGTCATTTCTATTTTTGGAGGATTTAAGGAAAAATGGTGAACTACCAACTTTACTCCTTGAATTAAAGAAGAGTTGAGGTCCCTTATCTAGGGGCAATATTGGATAATTAAAGTTTTCCTTACTGAATTTAGAAAGGGGGCAATAATGTTGGGATAAAATTTGAAGGGAATGGGGATAATAAGAGTAGGTGGGAGGGAGTAGTTGGATGAGGTGGATTGATCAAATGACTCGTGAAAAACGTTCCCAAATTAGAAAGATACGCAAATGAGTGAGATACCAAAAAGTGAAATAGGTAAACGAATGGCAGGGACGGAGGGAGTATGGGATTAAATGTCTCATTGCCAAGTTTTCCCCTCGCAGTGTCCAAACTCTCTCCAAAGAAGTGGGGTATGTCGGGGACTTCCAGTGCTGTTTTATTTGCGTTTCTTGGTGGCGTGTCTTATCTACTTTCCCAGGGAATAGATTTGAGGCCAAAACTAGCCGCCGTTCTGGGATTAGCTTTAGCCGACTCTATTTTTCTTGGTGGCTCTTGTCAAGCTCTGATCTCTAGTTATTGGCCTCCATATAGACGCCGCATCCTTGTTCATGAAGCAGGACATCTTTTGACAGGTAACCCTACTGTCACCTTAAATCGTAGGAATTTACAGGGGTCAAAAGTGGGCTAAATTGTGGACGTCATTTTATACAAAGAAAGAATTAGTGCAACATTGCTGAAAAACGTCTTTTTATTGTAATGCATGAGCAGCATATCTCATGGGTTGTCCCGTCCGGGGGGTTATTTTGGATCCAATTGTGGCAATGCAGATGGGCATTCAAGGACAGGTATATTTGGGTCTTCTATCATTCTCAAACTCGTTCAAACCTGACCTCCCAAGTTTGAGTAACAAATCGCATTTAACTTTTCAAATTTGCGTATCATACAAACATACCTCCCCTTTTAAAGAGGTCAAAACTGTAATTTCAGCTTACCAAATGGGTCATCCGGTCTGAGACCTTGACGATTTATTGTGCCAACATTCCCAATAATAAGAGCATTGCTCTTTATAATAGGAATTGAGTCACTACTAATATTTTGCAAGATTTGATTTAATTGATGGCAACCTGTTAAACATTTCATCTGAGTCCATCCCTAATGTTATTAAAACTGAGTTTTCATGTGATGGATACTTTGGGCAGTCTTGGTTTTGCTCCATCCTGCTGCGTGGTCTCTCGTTTCCATTTTTTTTCTTTTCTGTTAGAGGACTAAAAAACCTTGCTACGTTATATGTGAAAAACCTTTCTTTTTACCTCTAAATGCTACATTACCTTGATCCTTTTTCTGCTATGTTGGTAAATAGCAAATCGACGACAGTCAATCAGGTTTTGATTTTACTGAAGATTCATTCACTCAGTCTCCACAAGACTGCAGGACTTATTAGATTTGTAGAGGTTGATGCTTGAGAGCATATCTATCCTATTTTGAGATCTACTTTTGTTTCAGGCGGGAACCCAATTTTGGGATGAGAAATTGGAGAAGGAGCTTGCTGCAGGGCGACTTAGCAGTACATCATTTGACAGGTAATTGCCCGGATTGCAATAATGTCATGCTAACATTGTTGGAATCAGAAAACCACTCTCTATTTGTAAGACTGTAACATGAGGTGTGACCGCTGAATTTAAATTTAATGCAATCTTAATGAAACACTACATCTTTGAAATTATCTACTCAGTTACCCATCGAAGGAAATGTAGTTGATTAATGTTCCAGGCGTTGAGTCGTATCTGTCTTTTGCAATTGCTATGCTAAATAGTAGAGACTAGAGAGCTCATTTCATTTAACATTGAATATTGATCTGTAACTTCCATAGTAAATTCTCACTGAGGTCTGGGGGTTTCCTTTGGCCTACGATTGCATAAGCCTACCTTTTAACCTAAATTATAGCACACCATGAAAAAAACTTTGAATCTTGTAAGCATGTATTCATGATCATCTGATGCTAATCGAGACATGATGGAAAGCTCCTGGTCTCCCACCAATGATGGGGTAAGGACTGGAGTGCGCTGCCCTATCCCTATATTAATAAACAAAGAAGCTATTTCCCAATAACCTATAATGAAATTTGCATTGGCTGACTACTGTTGTACAACTAAAACGAGTGCGGCTGGTTTAGTAAGCTATTTTGCTTTATTCCACCACCAAAACCAAAGAATAGTGGCAGGTGATAACACACCAATATATAGAAATCAACTACTCGCCTATGAGACCACTGTACTATAAGCCTTTTGGTAAGACAGGTCCGCTAAGAGAGTAGCCCATAGAAAATATCATACATTTATTTATAATTTATAATTCAATTTGTTTTGACATATTGATATGGATATAGTATAATAATAGCGGACAAATTTAAGTTAAAGACTTATCAATAGGAAATATGTGGGTTAAAATACCGGGTTATGAAAACAAACTTTACATTGTAAAAAGAAAAATTTGGGCCTTAATTGTTATTGGTAGGTAAGACCTAACCATCCTATGGAACTCTTCCTGTATAAATATTCTCAAGAGCTAAACAAAGCAATCTGTATGTTTGTTTGTTTGGTTTTGGTGACTAGTTTATGGCAAAAATTTGTTCAGGTACTGCATGGTACTTTTTGCTGGTATTGCAGCTGAAGCTCTTGTCTACGGTGAGGCCGAGGGTGGAGAAAATGATGAGAATTTGTTTAGGAGCATCTGTGTGCTTTTGCAACCGCCTTTATCTGTTATGCAGGTTTGCTATTGACCTAATTTAACAAAACCCAAAAAGAATTCATTGACTGTATTAATTGAGGCTCTCTCTTCTTCAGATGGCAAACCAAGCTAGATGGGCAGTTTTGCAGTCTTACAATTTGCTCAAATGGCACAAGGATGCACATAAAGCAGCTGTTAAAGCTCTTGAACGGGGTTCTAGCCTAAGCAGTATTATAAGAAGTATTGAGGAAGCCTTGTTGCCAAGGGGATAATGTGATTTAAGGGTTCATTTCACCAGCAAAGGTATAAACAAGTTTACGTCATAATCTTAGAGGTATTAGCAAGTTCTCAAATTTGTCAGTACATGAGTGAGAGCCATATTTATGCTTAGTTTTCATCATCACGGAAGGCTGGGTAATATAAGAGAAAAGTAATAATTACACTAACAGAGAACCGTAAGAGTAGATTTTAATAAATGAATTCAATAGAGCTAATGTCTAGCGTGTTTGTAATTTTAAAATGTTGGCTACAACATCAAATGAAGGCACATCTCCTCCTATAAAACCATAAGATCATCTGCAAATATAGGATGGGTAAGGTGAAGCTTAGCGCACTTGGGATGATAAGAGACTTGTGGTTTTTGACAAATTTTCCTCAGATATCTTGACAGAATCTTCAAAACAACAACATTACCCTAGTGTCTCAATGGCTCCCGCAAAGTGCGAGCTAAGGGGGGTCGGATGTACACAGTCTTACCCTTGTGTTAATAACACAGAGCCTGTTTCCGAATAACCCAAGATGAAAATTGCGTCGAAAACTACATCGAATGACTAGTACTTCACAATACTTGTGTTTGTTCCTTTCTTGCTTGGTGGACATGTTGCATTACTTTATACTTTCTTGCTGTGCGTATGTTTGTTCTACACCTTTCCTTGATTGTTCTTGAGACATTACTTGTGTTTGTTCCTGATTAATGGTTTCTAACGACAAAACCTGTTTCAGGTTATCGTTACCCTCTAGTATGCAATCCTTGTGTTCAGAAAGTGCTAAACACCAGACATCGGAAGTTCCCTTCGTGTGCTGCAAGCTTTTGGCCTAATGATGTTAAGCCTGTGTACGTTTGACAAGTGGTAGGAAAAAGTTTTCGCTATATCATCTATAAACCCCACAGTGCATATTTAGGATTGTAGAGTTCTGTTTTCGAGTTATCTTTTCTGGGTAGCTCACTATAGTTTGTAGATTTACTTACAATTCAAGTTACTGTCAATTGGAATCTAAAATACCACAGATTTTTTCTTTTGCCCTTTTATAATTCCCTGTAAATTGAAATTGCATATTTAAGTCGTCAAGCAAATAATTGGATTGATTTGTAGACCTGTTTGGTTTTCCTTTGAAGTTCATTTGCGGTAGGTTGTGAAAGCTGAACGTTGTTCCATTTCCCGGAATTGCGACGTATGTTAATGTGGCAGATATATCAGACAGAATCTTCTGAACTAAGACCCAGCACCGATATGACACAAGAGCCGGAATGAGCAAATATGAGTATGACCCAAAATTCAGATCTTAATTTGGCAAAGCGTTGCCAATTTTTCCTGAACAAAAATATCGATTTAACTACAGCCTCTGGCTTATGAATATCAACTGTTACGTGTTCTTGAACAAAAATTGTATTTTGTGAGATGCAACCATGGATATTTCGGGATAGTTGTTTCCTGGAACGAAAGGTGATGATCAAATACAGTACTTAAAGCCGTGTTTTGTATACGAGTACGGAGGTATGGGCTTCAAGAAATGCCTTAATTGTAAAATTTGACAATCAGAAACGGGTAATTTAATTGTATAAAAAACCGTTTGTGAAATAATAAAGTGTATGTGAAAAAGACACAACTCATATATTGTACCCTTGTTGTGAGATAGTGTGTTTGACGTTACCAAGTTCTCGATTGAGATCCTCCATGGAAAAGGGTTTTGTGATGAGTTTAATGATACTTATCTAACCCTTATTCCGATAGTTGAGACCTCCCAATCAATATCTATCTATATTATTAAAGGAAGCTTTTTTCGAGCGATTATAGAGTCTCCAACAATTGAGAACTACTTTCGAGCAATTATATATAGATTGTATCCAATTTTTCTGAACTACTTAATATTAAAAAGAAAAAAAAGGGATAGTGATAATATTTGACGAAGACTATGAAACTTAATAACATTAACAAATAATAAATAATACATTAACAAATAACAATATGAAAAGAAAGAAAGTTCAATTACACTACAAACACTTCAAACGACTTCGTAAAGATGCATATATGGAATATTATAAAACCGCATGCACAAATCAAAATCTTCTCTACTTCTCTATCTTTTTTCTCTATTAATTACTGATTTGTTTAATTTATTGTTGCGTTTATATTTGTTTACTACATGTGTATATTGATTTAATAGTACGTGCGTTGATATTGCAGGTAAAACTTAGAGTATAACGTGATAGTCGAGCTCATGGATGAAAAGTGCTCAAACAATTTAAGCACTTTAATAGTATGTTCACTCCCCTTTGGACTCAAGTAATTTTTCTGTTAGCAAATTAATTTTTTCTTAGATACGTACAAGGTACAAAATTTAACGCATAGTTAACAAAAGATACGTACAAGCTAAACATACATGCTACTTTGCTTGATGTGCTAATACTACAGAGTATTATATTTTTCTAAAAAAATTGGCTGCATATATGTTAGTTAATTGATGAAAATAGGTCATATTATAGAATATATTACAAATGATATGTATTGATGTATGTTTGTAGACAATATTAAAGATATATATTATACGCTGGAAGAATTTTAAAATGACCTTACTTAGATTTAAAATGGATCGCAGTTTTGTTAGTCATAGTTTATAACAGTTTTAAGAAGAGTATAGTCAGTGTAGGGCCTTAGTTATGCTGGGACTCTTGAGAGGAGGCCCGACCCCTTGGTAATTTAAGCTTATATACATTTCAGTGAATAAATGATTACTCGGTCTCTCGCTCTCAACTCGGTGGTTGAGTGTAAGTATTCACATGTTCGATTAACTGTTAAACTCTTGGGCCCCTCAATTTTTTTCCAAGATCCGCCACTGATCACAAATACTTTTTATAAGCTAATTAATCTATATTTACTATTAATACCTTACACGATTGTTTGCCATGATCCACCATTGAGTGAATTTATGTCCAATTTATGTTGGGTTAAATTTATTTAGTGTTATTTTTGTGTTTTACCGTAATACTCTCACTCTCAATTATTTATTTAACTTTGTTTAGATTCATTGTGAGATATGTATTTTTATTAAAGGCAAACAAATCAATGAGACGAGGAAGTAAAACTACAACTTTGCTTTATGTCTTGAGAAGTTCTAATTAATTCGATTTTTCACAACAAAATAATCCACTATTTCAGAAATTTCTAATAGGTTAGATTACCTATGTCTTTTAAGAATTAGACAATTAATCTTAGGTGCGATTTGGAGGGTGAGAGTAGTTTGTCGATAAGCGGGGTTGTTTCAGATCAACATAAGGTTGAGGCATGTCCCTTGATTCCGAGGGTGGGGACTGGAGAATGCTAATTGAAGGGGCAAGGGGTGACTAAATTCTTTATATGAGTTTGTTTTAAAGAATTTTCTTTTCTTAATTATTGTTATTTTAAGATGACGAAAAAATTGTTGTTTTTTACCATGCAATGCAAATAATTCAAGTGTTGCATGTAACTGATAAAATCTTAGCTTTTTTCTACTACATAATTACCTTAACTTTTTATCATTCATTTTGTTTTTTTAGGATATTTGTTGAATTATACTGCAAATTAGTTCTTATTTGTTTAATCACACAAATTCTCATTTGTGACAGGCATATCCATCACAAACTTGTGATGGGTCAATTAGTATCGAATGGGTAGAAAAAGAAAAATCATTTGTGATTCTCTAGGCTTGTCTTATCTACCCAAGTGGAAGATACTTAGCCCGTTGGAAAATCCGTCACAAGGAAGACATACTGCTGAAGTAAATGTAAAATTTGAATAAAGGATGTAGATGGGAATTGCAAACTGAATAGCCGATAGTATACAATCATGCACGAACTATAAAATATACAATGAATTTGTTAGTAGTAATATTAAAAAGTAAGCAATTATATTGATATTATAATTATACCTCAACTTTATATAAATATTATACCATATTCCAACTTTGTAACCTTAATATATCGAATATGGTTAAAATAGAAGGTAAAACAATTTATCAATATTATTTTTTTAGTAATTATATTTTATTATAGTGATAAGAACGATTTCCATTAACTTAAGCGAGAGTGAAAGCATGCTGCTTAATTTTATTAAATAAAAGAATACCTTTTCAATTAAAAGTCGAATTAATATCAAATTTAACACCTTGTGATAAAATTTGATTATTTGATTATATAAATTAATCAATTGAAAATTTAGTTTATGTCAATATTATATATATTCTTAAAAGTTAATACATTAAGGGTCAAACTTCATACGTACTTAAAAGTTACAGTGTAACTGAATAAGTTAAAAGGTCAACCTTCAAAATTTTATTTCAATAAGTTAATTGTTATAAAAAATTTAAGAAAATGATAATAATGTAGACCCGTGCATCGCACGGGCATGAAATCTAGTATATATATAAAAGAAGCTTTTTTCGAGCAATTCTATTGGTCAACATCATGTTTTTTAATTTTTGGAAAGTATATTTTAAGATCTTCCAAGATTACGAAAAAGATACTATGTAATATTTTTAATATCACAACTATTATTTACGTAAGAAAAAATTGATTATCAATCTGACAAAAAAAATATAATGCAAAACATTTCGAAACTTATATATTTGGATTCTTAACGAAAAATGCTTTCATTAGAGTATAAATTTTGTATTTTTTTACTACCATATCATTTATAAGATCATATAACTATAACCTAAGTATATGAAAATTAAATAAATGACTTTTAAAATATTTTTTATTATTCTAATATTAGTATAATGGTTTAGTAGTATTCAAGAAATAATCAATTTATAGAAAAATATGATGTAGTACTTAGTATGTTATTTGTCCCACTTTGAAAAATAACGTAGGTGTGGTGAATATACTACATATAAAAAGTAAAATTGTCCCACATGAAAAATTTACCTTAAGATATGGTGATCATGAAAAATTTACCTTAAGATATGGTGATCCTATGATTATAAATAGGAGTCATAATTGGAACTTATGTATCCACCCAAAATCTTTTGAATCTCTTAAGTATTGTCTTAGAGATCGCTTACAAGTTTGTATTATTATCTTTACAATAGTGAAATTTACATCATAAAAGATTAATTTAGGAAAGTCTCATAAATAATACTTTGGATATAAAAAATTAAGTGGATAATCTTTTAATTATTATATAAAATAAAAATAATAGAAATATATATTTTAAAGAAAAAGATGGTGTACTACTTAATATATTATTTTTCTCACATTGAAAAATAATGTAGATGTGGTATACATATTGCGTATAAATTGTAGAATTATCCCATATCGGAAAAATAACATAAAGTGGCTAATCCTATGATTATAAATAGGTGTCGTCGTTAAACCTTAGGTATTAACCCAAATTTTTTTGAATCTCTTAAAAATTGTCTTAGAGATCTCTTTAAAGTTTGTAAATGTGGTGAATATACTATGTATAAATAGTAAAATTATCCTATATCGTTAAATTAACATAAGGTGGGTGATCGTATAATTATATATAGGAATCATCCTTTGACCTTATATATCAAAGTAAAATCGCCTATAATTATTTATAGGAATCATCCTTTGACCTTATATATCAAAGTGAAATCTTTTAAGTCTCTTAAGTATTGTCTTAGAGATCTCTTAAAAGTTTGTGTATTATTATCTCCACAATTGTTAAATTTACATCATCAAAAATTAATTTAGAAAAGTATTATTAAAAAAATTGAAGTGTCATAACAAAAATTATGAAGATAATATAGTTACATTCGTAAATTTTGTATTAATTATGAAAATAATATAATTAGATTTGTGGTAAAAAAAATGCTATCATTACAGTATAGAATATCATATTATTTGCATATACTTTGTGTAATTCTTAGTATGTTATATATCTCACATTGAAAAATAATGTATGTGTGGTGAATATACTAATAACTATAAATAGTAGAATTGCCCTATATCGAACAATTAGCATAAGGTGCGGTGATCAACCCAAAATCTTTTGAGTTTCTTAAACATTGTCTTAGAGATCTTAATTCTTACTTTGAATCATTTTTCGAGTCATAATATAGATCAAATATAACTTGAGTCCCGACAAGTTTGGTAACATATGTTTAAAATACAATAATTTGAATCAATATATTAATATTATTTTCTTAAAAACTACGGAGTATATTTTATTATAGTCTTAAAATTTCAAATGTTTATTTTTACAAGTTAATTGTTATAGGAAAATTACGAAAATGACATTAACGTAAACCCGTGCATCGCACGGGCATGAAATCTAGTATATATATAAAAGAGGCTTTTTTCAGGCAACGAGAGAGTCTCCAACTATTTCAAAACACTATTTTATTTTTTATTGATAAAACTACCTTACACATAATTTTATTAGGCTAATTAAATATTAAATAAAATATATTATTATATAAAGATTGAATTTTAATATTATCAACTTTTCAACATCATATTCATACATATACTTTCCAAGTTATGGTTAAACTCTTAAATTTTGATTATATTTTTTAAATTAATTATTTTCCTAATAATATTATCAACTTTTCAACTTTTTAGAAACTCTTTAAATAAAAGTTAAATTCATAACTATTATTTGTCCCACATTGGAAAATAATGTAGATGTGCTAAAAATATTACATATAAATAATAGAATTTTCCCACATTGGAAAAATAATAAAGTGGGTAATGCTATGATTATAAATAGGAGTTATCCTTAAACCTTATGTATCAACCAAAAATTTTGAATCTCTTAGAGATCTCTTAAAAGTTTGTAGATGTGATGAATATACTATGTATAAATAGTAAAATTGTCCCACATCATAAAATTAACATAAGGTTAGTGATCCTATGATTAAATATAGGAATCATTCTTGGACCTTATATAACAAACTAAAATCTTTCAAATCTCTTAAGTATTGTCTTAGAGATCTTTTAAAAGTTTGTCTATTATTATCTTCACAATTGTTAAATTTACATCATCAAAAATTAATTTTAAAAGGTATTATTAAAAAAAATTGAAGTATTGTAAAAAAAAATATGAAGATAATATTAATTAGATTCGTGGTGGAAAAAAACCCTGAAAAGTATAGAAACTCATATTATTTGAACATACTTGGTGTAATTTTTAGTATATTATTTGTCATACATTGAAAAATAATGTAATTGTGGTGAATATATTACCTATATATAAATAGTAGAATTATCTCACATCAGAAAATCATCATAAGGTGGGTGATCTTATGATTGCAAATAGAATCATATTTGGAACTAAAGTTTCAACCCAAATTTTTTTGAGCCTCTTACATATTGTTTTACACAACTCTTAAAATTTGTATTATAATTTTCACTATAGTGAAATTTACATCATTAAAATTAATTTAGAAAAGTATCATAAATAATAATTTTGATGGTAAACTATTTAATGTGTTATTTGTTCCATATTGAAAAAAACAATGTAGGTATCGTGACTTGTGAATTTATACTACGTATAAATACCAAAATTTGTACCACATTAAAAAATTATCATAAAGTGGAGTGATCATAAATATGATCATCGCACGAGCTTTTAAACTACTTTTTTATATTGTTATGTTAATAAATGACTTTAAAAATTTAATAAATGACATTTAAAATATATTTTTATTATTCTAATATTAATATAACAGTTAAAAATAAATATTATATGAAAAAAGATGGTGTAATACTTAGTTTGTTATTAGTCTCACATTGAAGAATAATGTATATGTGGTGAATATATTACTTATAAATTGGAAATTGTCCCACATTGAAAAATTATTATAACATAGGGTGATCCTATGATTATAAATATGAGTCATCCTTGAATTTAGGTATAAACCTACAATTTTTTAAGTCTCTTAATTATTGTTTTGGAGAGCTCTTAACAAAATGGAATTATAATAGTCACAATAGTTAAATTTACATTATTAAAAATTAATTTAGAAAATTATCATAAATAATAATTTTGATGATAAACTACTTAATGTGTTATTAGTCTCACATTGAAAAATAATGTATTTTTAGAAAATATATATACTAATCATGATTATAAGTAGGAGTGATTTAGTCTCTTAAGTATTGGTTTAATGAACCTTTAAAATTTTGTATTATTAAAACAATAGTAAAATTTACATAATCAAACTTAATTTAGAAAATTTAGGAAAATATCCTATATAAGTAATAATTTTCATAGTGTACTACTTAACAAGTTATTTGTCCCACATTGAAATATAATACAAGTGTGTTAAATATATTACGTATAAATAGTATATTGTCCTATATCAGAAAAATATCATAAGGTAGGGTGATCCTATAATTATAAATAAGATTCATCCTTGGAACTTAGATATCAACCCATAATCTTTTGAGTCTCTTAAATACTATCTTACAAAGCTGTTAAAAATTTGTATCCACATTAGTGAAACTTACGTCATCAAAAATTAATTTAGGAAAATATCATTAAAAAAGAAAGTGAAAAATATTTTATTTATCTCAATATACATTTCCTATATTATATTCAAGTGGTGTTTATAATTTGTATATAAAATTTTTTACATTCAATTCACAAAAACTATAGTGAAAATGAGTCATCTTTCAACTTAGATATTCACCCAAAATCTTTTGAATCTTTCAACTATTATCTTTCAGAGATTTTAAAAGTTTGTATTATTCTTTCTACCTTAATGAAATTTACATTATCAAAATTAATTCAGGAAAGTATCATATAAAATAATTTTAATGGTAACTACCAAATTTATTATTTGTCTCACATTGAAAAGTAATGTAAATGTGGTGAATATAATATGTATAAATTAGAAGAATTGTCCCACATCAGAGAAATAATATCATAAGCTGGGATGATCACACGATTATAAATAACAGTCGTCCTTGAAACTTAGAGATGAACCCAAAGTCATTTAAGTCTCTCAAAAACTCCATTGGTCCCGGTCATTTATTTGTTTGCCTTTTTTTTAGGAGTATTTTAATCAAAGGCAAACAAATGATTAAGACAGATAGAGTATTATTTTAGAGAGCTCTTAAAATTTTGTATTAGTTATGAAAATAATATAATTAGATTTGTGGTAAAAAAAAATGCTATCATTACAGTATAGAATTTCATATTATTTGCATATACTTTGTGTAATTCTTAGTATGTTATATATCTCACATTGAAAAACAATATATGTGTGGCGAAAATACTAATAACTATAAATAGTAGAATTGCTTCATATCGAACAATTAGCATAAGGTGAGGTGATCAACCCAAAATCTTTTGAGTTTCTAAAACATTGTCTTAAAGAGCTTAATTCTTAGGTACTTTGAATCATTTTTCGAGTCATAATATAGATCAAATATAAATTGAGTCCCGATAAGGTTGGTAACATATGTTTAAAATAGAATAAGTTGAATCAATATATCAATATTATTTTTTAAAAAATTACGGAGTATATTTTATTATAATCTTAAAACTTCAAAAATTTATTTTTATAAGTTAACTGTTATAGTAAAATTACGAAAATGACATTAACGTAAACCCGTGCATCGCACGGGCATGATATCTAGTAGATTAATAATTTCGTCATATATGATTATAAGGTTGTGTAATTTGTTATATTATACTAGTAATTTATTTGCATTTGATCCACCCAATCCTTTAAAAGGGATGAAACATTCGACCGAAACCAATCCATTATCCTAGGGAGTAAGCATTTGTTCAAGACCGTTCTGGTAGGATCAACTAAACCAGATTGACTACTGAAAATTTCGTTGACCAAACCTAAAACTTTCGGTTTTAAACCTGACTGAACCTGAAATATTTGGTCAGGTCTGGTCTTAGCATCTTAGGTCTAAATGGACCGAAATTCTATTTTTATTTATTATTAGTATCTATAAAAAAAACATTTACATTTCACTAAACCAAATATAATAAATAATTAGATTAGTATTATTATGTGTAAATAATTCTTAATATTGGTTTTATAACGTATATTAAAGACAAACTATTCATTTATTTCATAAAAGACTACCCTTAAAACACACAAAATCGGTCTATACATTCTGAACCTATATTAACCAGTCTTGGACCGAATATCGAAATTTCAAAAAGAGAGAACCAGTGACCGGACATAAGTAATACTCCCTTCGTCCCAATCTTTTGTTTCCCTCTGCTTTTGGCACAAAGACGAGTTTAAATTACTCATAGAATACCTTCATAATATAGAAAGGTAAATAAATGACCGCGATGGAGGGAGGGGGTGAACTATTTAAAATCAATAGAAGACTTGTGTTTCTATTTAAAGGTCAAACTCGTTTGTGTTTGACCTTTAATGTAGAAGACTTTAATTAGTCTTCTACATTAATTCATACACGTCTCCCTCCATTAATTCATACACGAGTAATTTATTTACCTAATTCACTCTTAGGTAAACAAATTAGTCTTCTACATTAATTCATACACGAGTTTTCAATGAATTAATGTAGAAGACTTTAATTAAGCTCAAACTCGTTTGTTACAAGATTTGTGTTTGTCAAAATGTTCACAAAATGAACGGTGGAGAAAACGATTAAGTACTAACACAAGATCATCGAACACAATACATGGTTTGTTGCAACGAACTAGCTCTTTGTAAAAGACTTGAGAAAAATATTTTGCAAAACAATTAAGTATGAAATGTTAAAACGATTTTCGCAAATATAATTTCCTCAATAAAACTCAAAGTTTTTTTTCTTATAAATGTTTGTTGTTGCACACTTGTTCAAATGAAATAAGTATGGTATTTATAATGTAAAGTAGAGTATAATTCACACTAAAAATAACACACTACAATGAAGTACAAGTGTTAAAAAATATTAAAGAATTGAAGTTTGAACAACAAATAAGAAGGTCAATTAAGGCACAAGAAATCATGACCCCTTATGCAAGCAAAATGAATTGTTTGCACAAGTAATCTAGTTTACTAGTAACCTTAATTTTGTAGCCACACTTAGACAAATAAGGGTTATGTTTTTCATCAAGAACGAGCATAAATGGTAGTGTTCATGGACACCATAAATATTACCAAATATAGAAAAAGTAAACAACTCATTTTTGGCAAGTATCTTTTTGTGCAAGTAACTCTTCTCCAAGACAACTAAAAGCTTTCTTCCAATTTATAAAGATCAAACCAGAATTTTATTAATATAAATGTTCATTAAAAGTTTGGAAAGCAATTTCAAGAGTTAAAATATTTTCGAAATATTTCAGAGCCAGAAACCACAGTGACGTGTCACTGTGAGTTTTGAAGTACTTAGCATAAATCGAGTTTAATGATCTCTTATACAACACTTTGACTCTAACAATGACGATCTTCATCTCTTGATCTTCTTGTGCAACCTTGAACGATTAGTTGAGCTTCTATAACTATAAGATTAAAACTTAAGAGGCACATATTATATTAACAATAAGATTAATTTGTCCTAAGGCATCATCAACCAATCTAACAATAAGATTTTTTACTCTAGACACGCCTAAACACAACCTCATGGACTTCCAATTTTTGCTCTATCCTACTTAAAATTGAAAATTAAAAATTAACCATACTTAAAATTAAAAGTAAATTGGCCAAAATAACCTATTTACTAAAAATTTAAAATTATTATTTTATAAGTTTTGTCCTCAAAAATACTACTTTTTTCATCCGTTCCTAATTTGATTTACACGATCTCTAAGATACCACTTCGGACTTAATTTTTGCCATTTTTTTCATCCAAAAATTGTTTTAGTGGACGACTATTTTAAAATAAATGTGAATGTGCATATTTTATTATAATGTCAATTTGAAAATTTTAACTACCAAAATCAAACTAAGAAGATTAATTTCAAAGCGATGAACTACTCCCTTCCTTCAATCATTTATTTATCTTTTTCATTCTTGTGAAGGTATTTCTAAAAAAAATAAGACTATTTTACCAGAACTAATGTATTCTTCCTTCTATCATTTCTTTCTTTTTCCTATTTTGTTTTACCATACTTGTTCCCCCTGCCATACGGACCAAAAATTCAAAATTGATTAACACTCTTTACAAAATCGTTTACTCTACATCAGCTTAAGTGGTTTCCAAGGCCCTGTTCTTTTGGACTTAATTTCAGCTCTTATAAGTTCAGTTCAGTTCCAATAAGTTAAGCTCAGCTCAATTCAGGTTACTTTATTTCAACATTATTATTATTATTCTTACTATGATCATTGTTATTTTTATATTAATTAATTTTTTAATATTATATCAATGTATTGTTTAAAATTTATTATATTACTATTATTTATTATTATCATTTATATTTATTTATTATTATATTATTATGATTAATTAATGGAAATATTAGTATTATTATTATTATTTATTATTATTATTATTTTTTTTATATTATATTTAATATTTTTTTAATATTTTTTTTTTTTTGCAAGAAATCATAGTCCATGTATTCATCCATAAAGGGAAAAACAAAGACAAGTTTTAATACAAAAGAATAACCTCTACAACCAAGTACTATACTTGGTAACCATTAAGACAAAGCCTAGCTCTATTACATTTAGATTTGTGAATTTTGCTAAGAATTCTAATGCTAACAGCCCCTTTAATCTGACGAGTAATGTGATGTATAGTGTGCTCCAATCCTCGGAATAGCCTGGTATTTCTTTCCTGCCAAATGAAATAACAAGCAGCAGCCAAACAACTACACAGCCATTCATTTTTCCAGTGTCTCCTATGTGATCTAGCAGAGCACCAGTGTAGATATTTTCACAATATTATTATTAGTATTTATATCATTTATATTATTATATTATACTTATCTTATTAATTCTTTAGATACTTTTGTTAATATATTTATTACTATATTATATTATTACTAATAATGTTATCATTTATATTAATATTCTATAATACTATTATTATATTATATTAATATAGAATTTTACTAATGTTAAATATATTATTATTATTATTATTTATAATATTATATTATTATATTATACTTATCATATTTATTTTAATTACTATTTTTAATATACTTATTACTATATTATATTATTATTAATAATTTGATAAGTAATATTAATATTTTACTATTATTATTGTTATTATATTATTATTATATTACTATTTTACTTTTATACGGAGTATATCTTATTGTATTATTATTATATTATACTACTATAATAATACTATTACTAATGATTAATATTATTATAATATTTATTAATGTATTATTATTGTCATAATTTTTTTATTAGTTCAGTTTAGTTCAGATCAGTTCAGGTCCATTAAGTGCAGTGCAGTTCAGTTCAGTTCAGACGATTTCAATCCAAAAGAATAGAGCCTAAGTTAGCTTTTAAGAAAGTGTCAACGTGAATAGCAGATGAGTTTTTATGGGGTACTTCTCCTATCTGCAAATCTCATCGAAGACAAATATATCCGTTTTTAAAGGAGACCGGTCGAATTGTCTCTCTAAACAAGGAAAGTGAAAAGCCACTAGGTTTTCTACTTGCCCACCCATTGATTTTTTTATAAGAGGCTGCACAACTCGTATTCATTAAACACGGATATGCCCGTGCTCAATGAGAATTTGTGTTCTTTTATTGGGCCGGTTCGATGCAAAATAATGCAATAGAACGATTCTATTCACTTCTATAATTGATCAAACGCAAATTCTTATTTCAGACGGACCATTTTCGTCTAAAAAATAAGACGAAATTATATTGTAACTTTTTGATAAATTGTAACCACCGCTTATATCAAATTCCGTCTTATTACTTAACCCCAATTGTTGATCTAATTATACCCAAAATAAGTTCCTTCAACAAAACACACTCTCTCTCTCGTATTTTTGTGTAAAACCCAAAGTTACCGGGGAAAGGTAGGACTCAATCTCCCTTTAAAGGTCTCGGTCACGGAGTCAAGTTGTGAAGTTCACGAACAGACCCTTCCAAAATAAATTCGAAGGAATAATCAAAAGAGAACTTAGGTGAGTTTAATTTAATTGATTTGCTTTCTTAGATCATTTATGTTTATGTTTATGTTGAATCTAGCAAAGCTCTTACTTAGGTCTTACTAACTTGTTCATTAATCCCATCAATTTTGTGGGTTCTTCTTATAAGATCTCTAGCATTAGGTTATTGAATGTGGGTTCGAAATTTCGGATCTTTTATTCAGTTTTTAGGGTTTTGGGTATGTTTATTTCTGTTTGTATGAATTTATGCCTGTTTATTGAAAATTGAGCAATGAATTTAGGGTTTGCTGATTCCATTGATTATTAGATTTATTATTATCACTTGTGCAAAACTTTCTATTAGTCTCGTCGTAATTTGAGCTATCATGAGGTAAATTGATGTATCTATTGAGTAAGGAGTGGAGCCTTTATGTTCGGTTCGGATTAATCGGGTTGGATGACTACAAAGGTTATGATTTAGGGCTTAGAAGTATGAATATATACGAGGAAGTAACAAGTGCGACAAATTTGGGTAAAGAGACGCAAAAAGCGCCTCAGGTGAACCATTTTACTCTTACCGAGATTTAGGTTAGTTCAATTTTCGAGTTACAGTGGGGTGGGATAGAACCCGTGGGAGTAAGTAGAGCAGAAGAGCGTGTTTTTAAAATCTTAGCTTAGGCCAATGTTGTACCCGTGTCCTTCCGTCCACCCTTGGTTATGCCATGGTAAATCCATCACCTTATTACCATGCTTTTGCTTCCTGCTTAGACATTGTGTTTTTTTCTCATACTTTTTGTTAAAGGATACTCTTGAGTCTTGATGCATTTGTTGGATTTTTGTCATTAGAGTTTCATGTATAGCGTTGTGGAGGTTGATTTTCGGGGATTTCATTGATAAATGAACTATGCTTTGTGGTTAGGTTGGCTGCTACTGGTCTGGTTTTTTACTGTGCTGAATCTCTATTTTTCAAAGAGTTTAGAACAGTGAACTGATAGGGTAGCATTGTTTGGTGGTGTTTGTTTAGGGTTTAACATCAACAATTAATTGTTTTACCAGTTAACGAATTGTACAGGGCTGTAAAATTTCAAAAATTTTAGTTCTTATAACCATTTTTCTTTGGTTAGATTTTCGAGAAGTGCGGTATCTTGGAACTAGTTTATTTTCAAGTGTCTTAGTTTTGGATAATAGAAACCTTTCTTTGTTGTAGTTTTTTTTATATGTTCCAAATTGTCTCAGTTTTATATATGGGAATGTTTTGTCTTCATTTTCTCTTTTCTATCATACGTAATAGGTTGTCAAGACTATAATTTAAACTTTACTTTCTTTTAACTTTACTCTCTGCAGCTAATCGGTGATAAAGCAATGAGTATGGAACCGTTTAACAAGTTGGTGAAGCTTGCGGCAAGAGCGTTCTACGATGACATCTCAACGAAGGGAGATAATCAATTGAAAAATAGTCGTGGTGATAATCGGGGCATGGCGGTTGTTATTCTTGATGCTCTTACTAGACGTCAATGGGTTCGAGAGGAAGATTTGGCTAAGGATTTAAAGATTCACCTCAAGCAACTTCGACGTACTTTGCGGTTTTTCGAAGAAGAAAAGCTGCTCATGCGTGATCATAGAAAAGAGACAGCGAAAGGTGTGAAGATGCATGCTGCCGCCGTTGCTGCTACAGCTGAAACTAATGCTTTCACAAGAGAGGGAGAAGATAAAGTTAAGCTGCACACTCACTCATATTGCTGCTTAGATTATGCACAGATCTATGATGTAGTGCGGTACAGAATGCATCGTATGAAGAAAAAGTTGAAGGATGAACTGGACAGCAGGAACACGATTCAGGAGTATATTTGCCCCAACTGTAGCAAAAGATATAATGCTTTGGATGCAATAAGATTGGTGTCCATGGAAGATGAGTATTTTCACTGTGAAAGTTGTAACGGAGAACTAGTAGCAGAGAGTGACAAGTTAGCTGCTCAGGAAATAGGAGATGGAGATGATAATGCCAGGAGGCGTCGCCGTGAAAAGCTGAAAGAGATGCTTCAGAAAATTGAGGAACAACTCAAGCCATTGGTCGTTCAAATCAATCGGGTTAAAGATTTACCGGTTCCAGAGTTTGGAACTCTGCAGGCTTGGGAGGCTAGAGCTAGTGCTGCAGCACGCGGAGCAGGTGGGCACAATGATCCCTCTGGTTTATCTCAAGGTGGGACAACGGTGCCTTTTCTGGGTGATACGAAGGTTGAAGTTACTCTTCTAGACAAGGAAGACTCAAAATCTGATATTACTAATGCACCCATGAAAAAATTGCCTCCTTGGATGATCAAACAAGGCATGAACCTAACAATGGAGCAACGTGGTGAGTTGAAGGATGAGGCTAAGATGGATGGAAGCTCGGTTCCTTCTGCTTTTGTAGATGATAAGAAATCAACTGTTGGAGACGACGGAAAGAACTACCAAAGCGAATATCTGAAAGCGTATTACGATGCTCTATTAAAACGACAACAAGAAGAAGCTGCGAGGAAGCAGCAGCCTTCTAATTTACCTAGTTCTGATCAAGGCACATCATCAGATCGTCAAGTTGGCATGAAATCAAAACGTCCAGATGAGGTGGAAGAGGAAGATGAATGGGAAGAAGGTGCCCCTTCAGGCGTTGGGGAAAGCTACAAGGTGAATGATTTGAATGTTGAAGCCGAAGCTCCAGAAGAAGATGGTGATGATGATGATGATGTTGAGTGGGAAGAAGGCTGAGAGCTTCAAAATTTCAAATTAAAAATTCAGGGATAACTACAAATCAGGTACATTGGATAAAAGACTGTTAGAAGTGCTGCAATATTTGGACTATTTCTTGGTGTGGCCCAGTCCCAGTTATGGAATTACATGGTCTCAAAGCCCATGGTTGTGTGACCTGGGCGGTAAGGCGAAACTGAGCCAATATCTAACGTGTCCGAAAAGAATGACATTCATATATGTTATTTCTGTGTCACATTTTGCTGAGGATCAAGTATTAACAGTGGATAATATTGTTGCTTTACAGATTATATATCAGGGGTAACCGGGTAACTGAAGTAGTGAAGGAGTTTTTGTATAGCATCAATGTTAATGTCGATGCTTCTGGTAGCTATTCTTCATGGCATTCAGCGTGATTTGTTTTCTGGTAATACTTCAAATCCCTTAAATTGGCGAATTATTATCATTTTGCCGATTTTCTCAACCAAAAAACTTGATCTGAACAAGGAACCTGCCATGTTGTGTTGTCAGTTATATGGTACCTTTTTTTAGCGTATACGAGTACTATTTGTTTCCAAACTGTGCTTCAAAAGTTTCTCATATATAGCATCCATTGAGGTGCATGCTTTTTATCCTCGACATTAGCTTGAAATGGAGTTAAATCACCTTTTTTTTTTCATTAGGATAAGTACTATTTTCTTCACTTTTGTCTTAAATCACCTTTTTTTTCATTAGGATAAGTACTATTTTTGTTCACTTGTGTCTCTTGCTATATGTCTTCTTGTCAGTGATATCTGTTTGTAAAAATAATGTGCAAATGAAAATCTCTTGTCTTCTTATAGGTGCTCATATCTGATTTCAGAGGCTAATGCAATTGTATTTTAGAATGTAAAATGAAGGCCTTCTAATGCCTATATGGGACTTAATACTCCCTTTATCCCATTTATTTTGTCCTCGTTTGACTAGAGATATAGTGCTGAAATTTTCTTATTACCCTCGACTTAAAAAATTGTATGTAGAGACACCACATTATCCTTGCCATTATGTGACGGAGTACTTAACTAGGGATAGTACAAGAAGTTCGATTTTTAATTATGTGATATAGAAATGGGGCAATTATTTTGGGACGGATCTAGAAGTATACGAGGATAAAAGCGAGATGGAAGGAGTAGCTAATTCTGCATATTTATTCTTTCAAACGGTGAGGAGACTTAAAGTTGTAAATTCATATTTTTTTTCCAGTGATACTATTACTTGAATTTCCCCTTTATGTATAGGAGAGAGTAATTACTAATGAGTAATAGTGATATAATTTGGTGGCATGATGGTTGAAGGTTCTTTTGTAGGGATTGTGAGGGAGAATACAAAATGCAAACAGAAAGTGGAGGTTCTGTTTATTGCTTTTGGTGACAAGTTAGAGTGCATTTCAATGGCCACAAACTCTTGTTTTTTTGGGTTTGCGTTAGTGTTGGATGATCTAATATTGCTTTGGGACTGTGATTTATGCATACCAGTTATAAAGACTCTTGTCGGGATTTGGAAAATTGATTGGTTCTGTATGTGTTGTTTTAGCGTCTTTTGTCTTAAACTCTTATCCCAATGTCATCTATAGTTCTATATGTATAATTCAGATTTCTGACTCAACTTATTTATCTGAAGTCTGACTGTAAGCCTTAGGTCTAGGATTTCCACAGTTCTGAGCTACACAAATACAGACTGTGTGAAATATAGGAGTCTGTTAGTATAGCTGTCAGCCTGAATGATAAGGTCGGAACTGGGAAAAACAGACGCATCAATACTAGTCATAGGATTTTGACGAAAGTTTTGCTTTCGCAAACTTCATTCTTAGATATTTTAAATCGGAGGCCATATAACAGCCTCTTCCTGGACGGTGATCGGAGCTGAGCTCTATAAGTAAATTTGTTACATGCTTCCTACTCTGAGAATTCTTTGTTTTGCTGAACACCGTCTGTTCTACAAATCTTATTAACCAGGAGTCATTGGCGCCACGTGTTGTCGCTCTTGGTTTTGTAGCACAGTAAGCAATCGTGTAGATAATGGAGTAGTTGTATGATGTCTGATGTCTGATGTCTGTCACTCTTGCTTGCCTTTCGCAGTCTCCTGTAATGTTCTCTTAGCTTCGGATAGTTCTTGAAGGATTAGTTTCAGTCAGCAGTTTTCAATTTAGTTTCAGTCTAACTTCTACCTATGATGTTGCAGTATGCTCAAAGTTTTTGATCTAGAAATACACGGTTTTTTTCCCCTTTATATAGAATCAATGATACTTTCCGAAAGATGTGGAAGTCTTTTCTCTGTAAGTAACTATTCTGTGATTTCCATCGCAGGAAATGAGTAAAATTTGGTTGATTATGGCCTTTTGTTTTTTGCATCTTATGTTTTCTGGTTTACTAAAATAGATTGAGCAACCCTATCACAGCTGCAATTTTTTTTTTCTTTTTTTTTCCAGTGTGTGTGTGTTCTTGTCTGCTGTTACAGACGTTAAATATTTGTGTGTTAACTGTTAACCAATTACGAAATACGACATTCTTAGTAACTTTATAATAGTTTTCGACTATATTCATCAATCTATGTTTGTGTATGCTGCTTAATAAGCTTAAGGAACCTTTCCCCTTTCTCAAAGACACTATTGTGTAGGTCTCTTGCTGTTACATTAGTTAACGAGGTTTTGACACTTTACATATGCATGGCTATGAAAGAGCCTTCCCACGAGCAGCAGTAGCATGCTGTTAACTACGACTACGACTATCTACTGTGAATACTGAAAACTCCCTTTTCATCTGTCTTTTTCATACTATATAATGAGTAATGATCGTAACTCGGCATCTCTTATGTTATAGGCTACATGATACATGGCTTTTCGTAGTCTCGCTGTTTAGGAGACGTCGTTTGGAAGATGCAGCCAATGTAATTGAATTAATGACCCTGGATTTTTAGTAAATTGACAGCTTTCTTCGGAAGTGTGGATGAAGTGTCCTGGAAATTAAAGGAAGACTCGTACGAGGCTTACTGTAGTACTATGTCTAGTAGATGCATCCACCCAATGTTATTGAATTTGTGACCTTAGATTTCTGGTAGGCTGCTCCTTTGTTTTAGTGTAGATAAGGTCTTGTCCCTTAAATAGGAGCATGCACAACCCATACTCCATAGAGCAACTTTTAACTGAGAACATATTCACTCCCCATGTATATAATCATCGCAAAATCTCATTGAAGACGGTTTCTACAGTTGAAAACCTCTCACAGAGAGTAAGTGGTTGGGCAAGTGAGGCCAGTGTGAGATGTCAAAAGCTGAAGACTGTCACAAGCGAGATCTTATGTATAATCGTATCTTCTTGACTACGTCTTAGCTATGTTACTCCGTAATATGTATGAATACTCGCAGTTACGTTGATCCTCCAAGTACTTCTTTGTTGTTTCCCTCTCCGCTACTAATTTATACTCGTAATTTCCATTGATATGAAAAATGGAAAGGAGGTAATGGGTAATGTAGTATGGGCTAAAAGAAATGAAAAGGATTTATATTCTATTTCTAAACTTCTTTCCCGCGATTAATGTTTTACGTTTGTTTCTGAAATAAAACCAAAAATATGAATTTACTGAAAAAGCAACTTGCATATGGGAAAAATTGCAATTTTACCTGCTAAAGCTGGGAATATAAAGGAATACGTATTAGAAATAGAGAGGGGAGAGTTTCATAAAGCAAATCATATTATTGATAGTTCGTTCGTGTCTCTAACAATTACAATGATATCGTATTTATACTAATTCAAAGATCTAAAGATAATAATCATATATTTTAACCGCAGTAGCATAATATAACTTATTCTATAATACTAATATTATTTCGATTATGGTATATTACAATATACCGTAATGTCTTCTAACAAGGAATGACTGAAACACCCATTTGAATACCTCGTATTTTAAGTACGCATAAATTACTTTCATAATTTTTTTATTGATAGTAACACGAGTTACTGATTATAGTTGTGTAGATCCCTTGTGAGTGGATTTGAGAAAAAATTGCACTGCCCTACAAAAAAAAAGTAAAACCATAAAAGTGTTGTTTTTCAAACTTTTGCAATGGACAGAGTAGGGGTGTTAACGAGTCGAGCCGAGTCCGAGCTCGGCCTTGCTCGGCTTGTGCTCAAGAAGCAAAACTTGAGCTCGAGCCGATCTCGAGCTTACCCGAGCTTGGAAAAAATGTGCTCGGTAACAAGCTTGCGAGCTTTAATGCGAGCTCGAGCCAAACTCGAGCTCAAATCGAGCCTATATATAATTGTTGATTTTTTTATTTTTTTTATTCCGATATTATCAATAACAAGGCTCGAAGGTTATATGTACATATTTTGCAAATAAGTGAGACATGATATATGTGATGCAAAAAATACAATCATGTTATAATATTTTTATAAAATATAAGCAATATTTTATCTAAATAAAGAAGTTCGAGCTGCTCGCGAGCTTTTCGAGCCGATCCAGCGTTTGCTCGGCTTGACTCGTTATGCTCTCGAGCCGAGTCCGAGCCCGAACCGAGCTTTGACCGAGCCGATCTCGAGCTGCTCGCGAGCTGTCTCGTCTCATTATCACCCCTACGACAGAGTAGCACAAAACACATGGCTTATTGCTCCATGTAAAAAGGCTACACATATACTGTGTATGAAATTTTCATACATAACCAATTTTATCGCGCCACGTATTAAACCTTTACTTAATTCGATTGGTTAGATTAGGGTTAAATTAATAAATTAACATCTACTATATACTAAAGAGGAATCATTTGAAGGTCTCTTATTGGCTAATGAGTTTTGATGGAACAAAAAAATAATGGGTCCCACATTTTTCTCTACTATAATTTATTACTCTCTCTCCTCCCCACTTTCATCATTCTATTTAATTAATTTCTCTCCTCATTTCTTATACTTTCATACAAATTTATTTTTTAAAATAATTTAATTTCCAACTATGAATATATCTAATTTATAAATGAAAAATTTTTGTTTTAATTTATAAATAATATATGTTGTACGAATATGGAAATTTCACACTAAAAATTCCGAAAAAAAATTACTCTGCTATTCATAAAATACATGACTTTTTTGTTGTGATAAACACTATGAAAGAAATGGTGTATAATAAGGATTAATTAATTAATATGTGGCTATATGGTCATTATTTATGTGATTTTTGCGAGAAATATGTGGAGGCAACGTCAAGTTATTTTTTAGGCAGGGCAAAAAAATGGGAGAGCGAGTGAGTGAGATTACATGAGACACGGCAAAAAATGAATTTATAGGTTTGTGATTTTCTGAAACTAGAATTTGAGTAAGATGAGGAGCGGATTATAAACTCAAACATAGGGAATACATACATGAGCCAATCTATTCTTAATTGTTTTTGTTAAACCATTTACTCGGATCTTACATTCATTAATCAATTATGTTAATTTCATTATTTAAAAGTGCACTTATAAAAAATATAGTATATGTTTGACCAAACTTCTTATTGAGTTTTTTTTTTTTAAACACAAGTTGGCCAAACACATACTCCATATTATATTTCGTTATAACTCAAAAGTTAAATATAATTTTCTAAAAACTCAACACTTTTAAAAAATTAAACTTGCGTAACAAAAATTTAAGTTTAATAAATTAGACCAAATATGCTCTTAATCGACATGAGATTAGACTCCATGTTCGGTTAGGGAGAATAATCTATGTCTTATTTATTAGCGTAACGTTTGAAAATTTTCATGTATATACTTCTTATTCCAATAATAACGCCTATAATTACGACCCGTGCATATTTTGCACGGGTTTATAACTAGTATGTAGTTAATTTCTTAACCACAACTTTTTGTTTAGCAAATTTTTTAACCACGCCTAGTTAACAACATTTAAGGTAATTTTTTCGTATTTGTTATCTTTATACATTTAGTTTTAGCATTACTATTAACTAGTTTTAATCCCGTGCAAAATTGCACGGGTTTGTTACTAAATTTGTTATAAAAAAACATTTTAACTAAAATATATAATATAAACAGGAAAATTATATAAGCATTTACACTAACATAAACAAAAATTTAAATATATCTGGTTATCATTCTAACACTCATGGACTCTTAGCTTTCTTCCTTTGTCCTTCGGCTTCTACTTCATTATGTTGTTTTAGACATTACTTCTTTAGAATTTAGTTGACTCCAATCATTCTCAACTTTTTTTTTCTATTTACCTAGATCCTTTAATACAAATTTAACCCTATTAATTTAAAACATTAAATCTCAATAATTTGGCCGATTACTTCGAAACATTTTATCACAAATTTCACACTAAAATTTGTTAAATTACGTCACTTGCGGTGACCTGAGCATAATTGTGTGCTTGTGATTCTGGGTATGCCTATTGCCTATACATTTTCAGCAAAATATTGAAAAATTTGTTACACAAATTTCTTTTGTACCCCACCCACTTCTCTCACAGTAAGTGGATTGTACCTCTGATGTACTACCACATATAATGTAATTTTTGAGCTTTACAATAAAGTTTTTGAGTATAGTATTAAAAATTATGAGCTATATTATAAAGTTTTTGAGTTTATTAATTTGAACATTAAGCTCAAAACAAATTACAATAAAACTCAAAATACATTATATATAAGATGTAAAATATAATTTATAAACTTTAAAAAGCTCGAAAAAAAATGCATAAAAACTCAAAATCATACTACTCTGAGGTAGTACCTCAGATGTATAATCGTTTTTCCCCTTCTCTCATATCCATCCTTTCATTAATTCATCCTTTTTTTTATTGATATTCTAAACAAATAGACTTCATCCATCTCATTTACATCATACTCCGTGATTCATAACGCAATCTCCTACTGACGATTTTGATGATTATGACAGAGTATGTAATCTAATAGTTTATCATTCATTGTAATTTAAATAAATTAATTTTTTGAATTTTTTTGGCATACTTATGTAATTTAATCAGAATTTTTATTTTTATATTTCATAATTACACAGATATTTAGCAATATAATTTTTTTATGCATGTAATTTATTTATTATTACTTTAGTTGATTTATTATTGATGTCAAGTTTTTGTTTATAGTGTAGCATATGTAAATATTTAAATTCTGTACATAATAAAATTCAATAAATTAAATATTTGATAAATTTTGGAATAGTAAAATTAAACTTGACTTCTAATAATATTTGGAATAGTGATATTAAAGTGTATTTCTTAAAGACAAATCTTAAAGTCAAATAAAGAAAATAGAAAGAAATGAAAATGTGAAAAAAGGAGGTTGTATAGATGATGTGGCGCAATGTGGAGTGTTTAAATATTTCTATTTTAATAGAATGAGGATTTTAATTTAGGTTTATCATACATCTATTTAACTGCATTTTTTCAAAAGATGATTCATTGAAATATTTTTCGTTTTTATTATCAGCTTTTCTTATGTAAATAAAAAACCGTTTTAGTTTATTTTTTTCTACACGTATTTATACTAATCAAATTCTTTAATATCTTATTTTTTTAATACCAATTGTTTTTGCTTAGGTGTTTTTTTTTTCTATTATTTAATAATTTTGGTTTTTATTATCAGCTACAGTATTTTTTATGTAAATAGAAAACCGTTTTAATTGTTTATTTTTTTTAACTCATATTTATATTTTTTTCAAATTCTTAAATATCTTTGTTTTTTTATCAATTGTTTTTGTTTAGCTGTTTATTTTTTTTATTCTAACCAATTTTATTTTTATTAAGTTCCTTATCAGCATTTTTTGTTATCTTAATTTCAGGAATGATATGTTTTTGTGTATGTAATCAATAATTACTTTATCCTTTAATTATAGAAAAATTGATTTAAATAAAATAATTATGCAATTTGTTTTTAAATACTGTAACCTTAATATATTCACTCATTAATTATGGATTTTCTGAATTTATAAAGATTTATGATTTTTTTTTTGGGTGGGATTATTTGGTGTTAGAATTTGGAGGAAAAATGCGAAGGAAAAAAAATGAAAAAAACTCAACTCAAAGTAATCCCACATGTATCAAATCAATTCATCAAAAGTAATAGTCATGGCAAATTAACTTCAAATGGTTATGTTGAATATTGAGCTTGAATGAAAGAACCGCGCGCTCACTCAAGAGATATGTTAGCACTTTGAACGAAATATTCAATATTCGCCACGAGAAACTTCAATTGACTATAACTCGTATTTATGAGTTCCAAATAAAACGATTTTTTTTTCAAACTGCTCGTCTTTTCGAGAATTATGATTTGGAAAAAAAATTTGTCGAGTTTGAAAGTCGTGACTAAGAGATATAACTGCTCAAAGTTTAACTAATCAAAAATACTTTGACTTACAAGAACTCCGAGCTACGAAATCCGAATACAATAATTATTTTTTTCAAACCGTAGCTCTTGAAAAGACGAGCCGTTTGAAAATAAGAATCGACTTATTCGGAACTCTTAATTATGTGTTATGATCATTTGAAGTTTTTCGGGCCAAAAAATTAGGTATTTTGTACAAAACGCTAAAGTTTGGGGATAACAGGTGAATTATCCGTTTTAAAAAAGTCGAACAATTTAAAGGAATAAAAAAGATTACGCTCACATACAATAAGAGATGATTTGAACTTGATTGATTATATGCATGATCCAAGTCTCAATTATCAGATGAAGACATCATTGTCCTTGCTACTGAGGGAATAACCATGATGTGGCAAGTATTCAATTGTTTTGTGGGTCATTATTATATGCCTATTTATGTTTTTTTTCATAACTAATGGAGCACTTAAACACTATGCAAGTCTGGGGACCAGATAAGTCATCAAGGTTACCTAGCCTTCATGGCAGGTAACCGCAACACTTCCATGTAAGGAGTTAAACTCGGGACCTTTCAATTTGTTGTTATTGCAACGCTTTGAGGCACTCCCATAATGCTCCATTAGACTCAAGCCACTTTAATTTATGCTTATTTATGTTGTTACCATTAAGATTTATCATCATTGGATTCCATATTTATCAGTAAACAGTAGATGAAAATGTGCATATAACTGGAATGCAATTATAGGGCATCCTTTAAGTTGGGAGGTACAGTACGTCAACACTCAACATTTAACTACAATAACATTGGTTCCTTTTTTCTATTTATTGCCCCTACTAATACTAAATAAAATTCTTTTGGCAACACAATTTATCTCCTTTTGTCCCCTCTTTACTTTCTGCATCATGTGTTTCTGGTCTCTTCCGAATCTTTTTTCATTTGTGTGGTGGATTTTGTTCTTTTATGGCCTTTCAATGGTGCTTATACAAGTAGTATAGATTTATTTCCAAAAAAATGTTTACCCCCATGTAAGGTGTGAGTAGAGGTGAACAGCGGGCCGGGTTGGAGGTGGGCCCGGTCGTGAGGAGGGGACCGAGCCCACACCACGGGCTGGGGAGTGATGGCCCTAGACTGGCCCGGTTGGGCAAAATTTGTCAAAAATGGAGGCGGGTTGGGGAGGAGGGAGCCCAAGCCCGAGTAGAGGTGGACATCGAGTCGGGTCGGTGCGGATCAGGCCGGGTTGGTGGTGGACCAGATCGGTGGAGAGGGAGCCCGAGCCCACACCACGGGCTGGGGGAGTGATGTCCCTGGACCGACCCGATTAGGCAAAAACGGACAAAAAGGGAGGCAGGCAGGTTGGGGAGGAGGGAGCCCGCGGGGCAAAGGAGGCGAATTGGGCGGACCATGGGAATGGGCTAGAGTTTTTTCGACCCAGTAGGGCGGGCCGGGCCAACTCGCACTGTTGTTCAGGTCTAAATGTGAGGTAAAGGGGTCTTTCAACACAAATGTCATTGAGCTGCAGTTACGCAGATTTCAAATCATATTGAGTCTCATTCACCATTAGAGCTAATTGAGTCTTAATTGGTTTTTTACAATTGAATATACATTACTTAAAACACATGTTAAATACTTAAAAGAAATGTTCGACAACAAATACTTTGTTGAAATATGAAAAAGTGATTAAGTACTTCATTTTTTCAAGATATTTATTGTTAATCTCTAACATGTTTCTTTAGAGCATAAGTTAACAAAATTGAATTTTAGTTTTGTCCTATATGAGTCTAGCCCCTATAAACATGCTATTTATAGAAATTTCAGTCGTTATGAATACCATTTTACAATCTTACAACGTACTTGTATTTTTTGGTGTCTTGCCCATAAGAGGATTTCTCGTAACTACTAAGTCTAAAATCTAAGCTAAACTAGTGTCTGACGACATAAAAAATGCGGTTCCCAAACAAAAGCGCGCAATTCTTATTTAAGACGGGCAACCTGTCTTAAGCTTAAAACTGGTCAAATTGTCCTTACAAAGAGCAAGTGGGGGACTGGGGGAAGGGGCCGGAGGGGCCGGAGGGGCAAGTGGGGGTAAATGAATTTCCCACTTACTCTTTGTGAGGGAGGCTTGCAATTGACCTGTCTTAAGCTTAAGACGGATCACCCCGTCTTAAGCTTAAAACGGATTACCCCATCTTAAAGATATAACGTGTTTCGCATAATATCTGTGGCTTTGTAAACGTGCTCAAGATAAAAGATGTGATGGAAAAGTCATTCTCATCATCCCATTAACAAATATTTAGTAATGGTTGAATTTTGCATATTCAAAATTATTTTCAAATATGAAGTCTTAAGCACACAACTCTCGATTTGTCGACAGGATCAAATAAATAAACAAAATAGGTAAAAACCAACCCTACAAATCCATTGGATCGATTCTGTTGAAAGACAATATAATGCAAATATATATACAGTACGATATATGTAGATGTTATTTTTAAGAGTATTATACTTATAGATTTTAAATCAAAAATAATTAATTTTGCAGATTTCTCATCTTTAATTACATTTTGATTTGAGAAAAACAATCGTAAAGACAAAACTAATTAAACAACTAATGATTCAATTTTGATATTTTAATGAAACAATTCTTTTTATCATGAATCGAATTGTATTATATTATATCATTATGTGAGAAATACTCTGTATAGATTATCGATCGTATGATGTCCATCGATCGTATAGATTATCGGGGCAACTTATTTATTGTTCACAAATTCTTGTTTACAACCGTCGCATATGCGACGAGTTAAGTGTAATCACTTTTTGATAAATAGTGACCATTTATTAATAAATAGTAACCATCTTTTATGACTTGAAAATGACATTTATTATCATGGTAGTCACTATTTAACAAAAATTGGTCACATTTTGCAAAAAAGTGGGGAATGAGCCCGTCGCACAGGAGAGTTACTATTTATTTTTTGTGTTAAATGAGAATAGGAGATAATTATTGAGTGCATTAATATTAAAGTTTTCGTGTAAAATGAAAATGTGGGGTTTTCTACTCTTCTGTATCAGCTGGTCTTATTGAAGACGGTTTATATATATCCGTGTTCAATGGTAACGGATCGAATTCTCTTTTGTAAGGAGACAAATGGGAGAGAGTAAGTGGGAAACTAAATAAATCTTCACTTGCTCTTTCACTTGCCTCACTGAGAGTTGATCCGACTCATCTTCATTGAATACGAATTTGCGCCATCTGTCAATCTTCAAAGGAAAATTTATGCTTCTCTATATAGTGGTATATAGTGTTGCACCTTGTATCGTTGATCTCTTCAATGGCCTAATTATTAATGTTATGAATTATGATGAAGGTTACGCGGAAAGAAAGATTGATGATCATATATTTATATTTACATACATTTAATAGAACCCAAATCGAATGCTAAGATAGTGAATGATGTCACTAGACATGATATCCTTTATATTTATAGTGTCTGCTATGATTATTAAGGCTAGTGGCTTAGTGGATTCTACTATCAAATTATTAAAATTTATTTGGAGCATATATTGTTCTTTAAACAATACATATTGACATTGCTAAATATAATACCTTACCAAGTACCAACTACCAACGTTCGTTTAGTGTTTGGAAATTCATATTGTATAATAATATATACACAAATTCTTATTTAAGACGGAGGTATCCGTCTTAAGCTTAAGACGGATACCATATTCTCTCACAAAATACCCATCAAGGGTGAGTGGAGAGCACATGGGGGGTGCCCACCTTGTCCCCTCTACCCATTTCCTCTCACAAAATACCCATTGCAAGATCCGACTAGTCTTAAGCAAGACCTACTGTAATATATATACCATACCTACCCTAAGATCAAAGTCCTTATTTTAGCAATTTAATAGACCTCTTGCTAAGTTGCTTGCATAATTATTCTTACTAATTTAAGTGTCCGATTCCGACCGAGTTACATCTTTTCAGCTACCTTGCAAATTCTATTTTATATGGAATTTGCTTGTTTAACTGCAGACGGGCACTATCCGTCCAAATGGGAGAGCAATTAGGGACTTTAATTGCCATCAACTTGCATATTATGAGAGATGTACTATCCATCTTAAACTTGTAACGAATAGTGTCCGTTTTCAATGAAAATTTGTGATATGAAATATCAATACATTGACTTGTGTAATTCATAACCTTATCATTTATTAAAAAAATTTGTATGAAAATTTTAAGGAAAATTTTTGTATGAAATTTGTTAACCAAATTATGAGACTCGTTCATTATTCTCAATTTCCCGTTATTGTTATTGTTACTTTCACTACTCTTTTGCTACTGTTGTTACTTCTCTACTCACATTGATGGATTATTTCTTTCATTACACACTGCTATTATTTTTACCTTTTCTACCATTGTTGATACTACATGTTACTCCCTCCATTCAAAATAAAATACACCACTTAGCCTACCTTTTACACACTTGTCAATACATATATTGTGTCAAAATTCTATTTTTTTTAAAGTTAAGTTTAATTTTATATTCTTATTAGAGGTGAGCCAAACAAGATCTCGCATGACTATACTTTTCGTATATATTGCAAGATATCGTGGTTCGTGAAGATTCTCTTTGATCATGAATAATGTCAGAACAACAAATAGTGCGTTTGGATATCAATGAAGACATCACTTTCATTATTTCATCTGGCACTATTGTTACATTTACTACTCACCTTAGTAATTATTGACTTTATGTAATATTTACCACTCTCAGTGTTATTACAATTATTTTTGTAGTTATTTTTTTTACTTAATTTTATCAGACTCATATATATTTTTTTTAAAATTATTACATATTAAAGTATACTCCGTATCACATATATCTATCCATTAAATCAATTTGTTACTTCCTCCATTCTCATACGATGTACCCATTTTGTGAATATATGTGATGTATATTTTAATAAAATGGGTACATCATAGGAGAATGGAGGAACTAGGAAGTACTTAATTTTATTAAACTTGATTATTCTACTAATTAGTTACCTAAATATATTAAACTCATATATTCATATAAATCTATTACTAATTGACATCCATTAAATCAATGAGTTATTCAATTTATTATTTTTGATTTTAATATCAGTTGGTACCTAATTGTATTAGCCTAGTATATAAATATACTATTTCACCTAAATCACTTTGTTACCCATTTCTTATGTAGTTATATGATTTAGATTACATCCAATAAGTATACAAAAAATTCACGGGCATGTTTATAAACTGTTAATATTAACAAATATAAATAATAGTTATGAAACAAATATTTATTTCATTACTCTATACAAAAAAAGTTTACAATTATAAGATACGTTATAATGAGTACAACATTCTTAATCTAGGGCAAATAGATTATAATAAAAAAGTTCAAATTATTCGTATAAGATATGTTTAAAGCTTGTGGGTTGGTCAGGTAAAATAACTATATTATCTAATATGAATATAAGTAGGCATTGTTGAAAATGTTTTGGCATTTATCTTTAAAGTGAATTATTCGTATACTAAAGACATGCAATCGTAGTATTATTTTTTAAATGCCTAGTAGTGAAAAGAAGGTAGACAATAGATCTCAAATCTTTTATTATTTTATATAATGGTGTTTAATTAAACTAATATAAGACAAATTATATTTCTACTGTTATAGAGAAGGGAATTCATTTGCTTTTAAAACTTTCAATAAACTAATGCTAGAAATTGTTTAGAGGTTTAGTGAGTTTATTTAGTTCATGTCAACGTTTTGTTGTTATTAAGGTAAAATGACACAAGGTGAAGTCGTGTGGTCATTATGCAAATTTATTGTGAAGTCGCTAAGTTGGACTTTATAGTAAAACCGTTCAATAACATAACAAGACAACAAATTCCCTCGTCCTCTTAAAATATATATTTCAATCTCATTCATTTACCTTTTCATTCTCAAGCAAATCAACAACCATCAGCTCAGATTTAATCCGGACTATTAAGAATTAATGAACTTCAAATTGTATTTAAGAAAGGGAGAGAATTCTTAACCATATCTATTAACTTAAAAAAAATACCTCATTTTGCTAGAATGTTTTGGCTAATTGAGCAATATCTACAAGGAAAAAAGTTCAATTTGTAATCACTTTTACTTTATTACTTTGATAAGTAAACTGTATCACTTTGTTGGGAATCTCTTTGTTGAGGACACATAAGCAGGGCTAACAGGTTCGATTATAAACAGTCAACTAATTCTATTACCCGTGAAATTCACGAAATGTTATAATTAATTATTTTTTATTACTTTTTTCTCATTTAGGGTGTTTTTTTAAAAATTATATGAAAATATAATCGAGTACTCTATCTTATAAGTTATAACTCATTTATACTTGGATGCGTGAAGTATTGTTTTTTAAAATAAACTTTGACATTGACATACAACATACACTGTTGAGCCTCAAACATGATTCTTGGAAATACTTATGACTATCAGTAAAAAAAATTTGCTCATAAATTAAAATCAAGAGATCTTGCACCTCTTTCCTTCCCATGCTTAAAAATAAAAACAATATTACAACTTACTATTTGAAAATCAATTTTTTCAAATGATGTTGATATTCCGAGATATTGTATCAAACTCAAATATTAGAGTAACTTAAATCTCACTCGCATTAGTTAGATTGTTGGGATAACATTGTTTAATTTCAAATTGTTCTACATACAAAAAATATATCCTTTAGTTAGTCTCTTGCTATGTCATGCTTTGAAGGATGCACTCTACAAAATATGAGTGTATAATATTGCATCTTGATCTGTATGCCAACAACAGCTATCGACGAATTTATCTCGACCTTTATATAGTAATTTTTGAGATTTGTTTGAACAAAAGTACGACAATAACTAATGCTAAGTGACAATAAACCAATCATCATAAATTAATGATGAACACAATTTTATAATAGATAATGTCTACGAAATCAGTCTTGACATTCATCTATTAGAATACATTTTTAATAAGACATGGGAAAAATAAGGGCAAATCAAAATAGAACTTCAACAAATTACATTATTGAAGTCAAAAACTAATATTTCGACTAAATACATATATACATAATTTAATTAGAGGAAAAATGAGTGGGACTTAAATCGTGTTCCTCTCCGTGCCACTTGAAAAAAGGCGAATACTTAGTACTTTAGTAGTTATTACGTAGTACATTTTTAGATTTCTCAAACAATCAACTTACACGGTCTGAAAAGTAAATACTATACAAATCGATAAATGAGCATATCATTTTCCATAAAGAAACATATAATATACTTGCACCTTACACGTCGCCAACATTTTATACATTATATTGTTCATTATCCAATCTTAATATAAGAATGTGAATAACCTGGAAAACTAATATATAACGTCAATGAAATAACGTTTTTGCATAGATAACACCATGATTTCATTCACTTAAAAGGAAAATAAAAATGGAAAAAAGGATAGGCTAAAGTAGTTACTTACAACATAACAACAATGGAAGTTCATGACATTGAAACCTGTAAAACACAACAAAATAAATATTTTAAACTTATTTGACTAACAAAAATGTGAAAACCCATTTAAAAATAAACTATTAGCAAGTTATATACACATAAGTACTTAACATATGTAATATCACTTGAAAAGATGATGTAAATATAAAGGAAAATATTACTAAAGAGACAAAAGCAGAAAATTAAGTGCATCATTAGTTTAATATATACTCTGTAATTAATAATATAACGGTTTTTAAAGTCATTGGTATTTCAAGGGATAGATAAGAGTTGAAGTAGGTTACAAACTTACATTGGATGGAAGAAGATGAAAAACAAAAGTGGAGTAAAGCCATAATAAAACATCTTGAATGTGGCAATATTATTACTATTATTATGATTTTTTTTTTAAATTATTATTATTTATTATATTCTTTATGTATAACTTAGAAGACTTATGAATGTTGTCATTTGACAAGTCACTACTACTCAAGGTTACCCTTTTTATTGTATTGTACGTATAGATTTGTTATATCTTATACGTGGAAATATTTTTTTCTTTTAATGATATTGTATATTTATGTACCAAAAAAATAATATTGTATATTAAAGTTGTCTTCACAAAAATCATATGATTAATGTGAAAATAATTATTAAACTTAAATAATGAATGAATATAAAATCTTATACTTTTACTTTATAAAATATTATTAGGTTACACAATTTTTTTTTTGTTTTAAGTTTGTATAACTTTTAATAAACAAATGAAGTATGCATTTTTAGTGCTACGATTTCTGGAAATTTAAGTTTAAATTTTTTTAAAAAAATATAACGTTTCCTTTCAACATTTCACAATGTGAAAATAAATTTTAAAAATATTAGTATGAAGAATCTTAATTGATTCATTAACTTATTCTATTACAAATTAAAACTACAACTAAAATGTCAATTTTAGTTACAAATTAAAACTTCAATTGGAATGTCAATTAATGTGCTCAATTAATTTTAAAATAATGATAATGACAATGACATTTAGAAAGAGATTTTGGTATATTTTATGCATATATGAAAGAGTTAATTTAGTAAATTTATATGGTGTGAGGTGACATCACAAAAAGTTAGAAAATGAAAATACTAAAGTTTGGTATGAAAGATGGAAAATTTGTAATTATGAAGTATAATAATGTTTGGAAGATGGAGGCTTACAATTTAATTAGTATATTGATTAATACTTTGCCTTTTTATATTCCGATTTTTTTTTTTTTTTTACATTTGATTTAAAGAGGGAGAATTTGTGATTATGAAGTCGAGAAATGTTTTAGGAGATGGAAAGTTTACAACTTTATTAGTATGCTACTCTGCCTTTGTATTTTTAATTTTTTCATTTTTTTTAATTTAAATTGGAATTGTACCTTATAATGTGTCATCCTATTAGCTACTCAATGTAGCCTTTTTATGTTATTGTATATATATAATATATATGTATAGATTACAAAGAGTTGGTAAATAAGATGTAATAATGGACATCAATTAATATATTTAATTTGAAATTTAGTTTTTTTGTAAGGTATACAAAAAGGCAAGAGCAAATAAAAGGGCAACAATTATGTAGGTTTCTTATTATTTTTAATTAATTATAAAAGTGATATGTGGCAAGAAGTTGAGACGTGACACGTGTCACCTCAATAGAGGTTCAACAAGCCTTTTTATATTATTGTAAGATGTTTAATAATAGCCTTAAAAGTGATTCGACTATTTAAGCCACTAATTGAAAGATGTAGGAGAAAGGGAGAAGGGAGACAACATTTTTTAGCAATAGGTTACCTTTTTTTTTGTTGGAGTTGTTAAATTCCGCACAATATTTTACTCAATCCCGCACAATTTAGCCTCTTATTTCAATTGTACCCTCTCAAATTTCACCGCTCTCATCTCATTTTTCACTCTAAAAAAAATCAATAGAAAACCCTAAATACATCTTCTTTTCACAATTACCCAACCACCCTCCACCACCAGTAATCCCTAGTCGTCTTCTCCTCCTAATCACCGGCAACCACTACCCCTTCACAATATAGTACAACAATTTTTTTTAAAAAAAAAAGAAGTAGTAGAAAGAATCAGACTACGTTTTGACATCAACACTCACCCACCCACTCACACCTACAACCACCGTCGGAAAATCCCTCCCCCAACCTTCTCCTAGCGCCGACCACACCAATCCCAGCCTCTTCCATCGTCGGACACCCTGTCCCACCAATAATAAAGCAATTGTTCTTCTGCGGCTTTGACGACATGCACACCGCTGCCACGAATTACATTACCTTCCGACCACCCTACACCGGCGTTTGACAACCCCACAACCACTGAACCCTCCGACGACCCTACTCCGGCGTCCGACAGCCCCACAACCACTCATACATCAAATATTAATCTAACCTAAAAAAGATAAAAAAAACCCTTTTAAAAAAACACTAATTAAACCAATTAAAAGAAAGTGTTAATAAAATTGTTGATAAAATGATCAAAAGATTACGTGTGGTAAGTGTGAATTTCGATCCATAATTGTTAAGTTATTGATAAATTTGTTTGGTTTGTGGGAGAGGGAAGAAAGATAAATATTTTTAGGTTTTTTTGATGATGAAGGGTAGTTTGGAATACTAGAATTAAAATGTGTAGGATTAAGTAAAAGAGTGTGCGGGATTTAGCAATAGCGTTTTTTTTACCCATTATTATCGAGATTCTATCTCAGCTCCACAAATGGGGCGAATAATTAAATTAAAAAAATTATTGGTTAAGATCATATTAAGTTAAGATAATACTTACAACGTAATCTCTCCGTCTCGGTCAATTGTTATCTTTTTATTTGGGCGTAAAGACCAAGAAAAGAGTAAGAAAACATTTGTGGTTCCACTTAATGGGTGACAACTGACAAGTAGACATTAGTCACATTGAGTAATCAAATTACTCATACAAGTCTTTCCAAATATAAAATGGGAGAACAATTAACTGAGACACCCTAACAATAAATTATACAACAATTGACCGGAACGAAGGAAGTAAGAAAGACATGTTATAAGATGACCTGAACCGACCGAAACCCATCTTCATTCTGACGAATTATTTAATTTCTTTTAAATGGGTAATTCATGAATTTAATAATTTATAATATTCAATTCTTTTTTATTGGAAAATTAATTTTTAGGCTTGTTTGGCATGTATATCAGGTAGCTTATTTGACCAAAGTAGCTTATTGGACTAAAATTTCAGGTACTTTATTTTTAAGGTGTTTGGTAAGTAGTTTATTTAAACAAATAAATATCTGGAATGAAATGCTACATAGAGTAGCATTTGGATTTTCAGTTACCTGAAATGGTTTTATAGTCATGTTTTATCCATTCAATCAATAATACTTAACTATTATCTTAACCGTTTATGTCATTTCACCAAAAATCAGCAACCTTTTCAGGTAGTTTACTAAACGATTTTTTATATAATCAATTAATTTATCGGGTTCTAATTTTCAGCTACCTTATCAGTATACCATTTTCAGGTTTCAGTTACCTTTTCAGTTTTCAGCTACTTTTTCAAATTTCAATTACCTTTTCAGCTAATTTCGCCAAACAAAGCCTTAGATACCTTTTTCAAATTTCAGATAATTTTACCAAACAAAACCTCATTTTACGTCCATAAATATATACTTGTTCATACTGTTAGAATGTATTTTCCATCTAAAAAAACACTTTCATGCATGTACATGGCCATTTTGGTGCACCTATATTCACAAGTCATAAGAACCTTCCTTCACTATAAGGAATTGATCCACTGGCATAAGTTGTCCGATGCCTAAATTATTTTCTTATATCATGTGAATCATAATGCATTGGGGGATTTCTTGTTTGTCTTCAACGAAATGGATATTTAATTATTGTCAAAGGTACAATAACTAAAAACGCATTATATTCAAAAAATTAATCCTCTTATTAAAAATCAATACAAATTCTCATTTCAGACGGGGTGACCCGTCTAAAAGCTTTAGACGGGTCCCCGTCTGAAGCAAGACATGCTGAAAAATCAAATATGTGTAGTGCATGAGCGTGCAATTCATATTTGTCAGTTTCTTCCTCATCACCACAAGACAAGCATTAATTAATAGAAAAAGTTGTAAACAAAAAACCAAAATTCCATAACTTTTATGAATTATGAGCCAAAATTATGAAAATAATACAAATAATAGGGAACCCATAAGAATGTTCGACTAGCTGCCTTCATTCCTATCAATTTTGCCCCTTCTAAAATCTATACCCTTATTTATGCGATCCCTATGTATGCACGTAAGATGCTAATAGAATAATATTGACTTTTTTTAACAGTTGGTACGTGAACAAATAATATGGAGATTTAATTTAGGCACTATTATTACCCGAAAAGTATATTCAATAGTTCCTAAAATCTCACGAATGATTTGGATGCACATTGCGCGGATATTAAACTAGTAATTATTAAAATGGGACTGGTCATAGACTCATAGATCGAGTCGGGTACTTTGAATTCTAGCCATGTGAGAGACTGAGAGGCGGGCTAGCTGTCTTGGCTTAGACATGCCCTTGAACCGGTCGGTGATTGGGTTATTAGACCACGTCTAGTCAAACATGTTGAACCCTTTTTTAGCTTTTTAGCAGACCTTGGTTGGGTCGGCCCCCAGGCAAGCTACCTTGGTGAGAAGGTTGTTCGGCCTCGACCGACGGGGAGTGAGCTGTGAAAATGTGTGTGCCCGATGAGCCGAGCTGGCCTGCCCCAAATGTCTAGCTATAATAAGGCGTGTCATAATGTCATTACTCGTTAGTGTACCACCATAAGTGATTCTCAACTAATATAAGAGTAATTTCTTTATGCTCTTGTGCATTTGTGCATATTTCATATTAGACCATAATGTGCTCTTTTTCACATTATTTATCTTGAAATGTTATACACTTTTATTTCCTTCATCCCAATAAATAGTTTATTATTTTCAATTTTCTTTCCAAAGGTTATCGATAAATATCTCAAACCTTATAATTCCGTTTGAATAAGATCGATTTCGACCCAAAATTATTGCCCAAATTTGTACACAATAAATGAAATTAAGAGAAGTAATTAGTGAATAAAGTGACCCATGTAACTATTACCTATTTCTCTAATAAACCCACCCATTAGCCCATAAACAACCGGGTCTTTGATCAATATGATCAGGATCATCACCTAGCCCAAATAAAACTTCTCCATCCCCTTGACCAATTTGCCATGTTGAATGACCAAAATACCCTCCATTTCTTTGACTTTTATTATCAATCACAAGGTCAGGTAAGTCAAACAAAGACTCATCATCTTGACTATTATCATGTTCCCTTGTGGGCCCCACAAAACAGCTGGACCATTCAGAAGAGTTAGCTTCACTAGAAGACAAACTTGTGGTAGTTGATGAGGAAATTGAGCAAGTAGTTGAGCTTGAAATTGGCTCGGATTCAGTCGCAGCTGCTAAAGCAGCCGCGGCCTGTATGTCTTTAGGACATGTGGAAGCTGGTCGAGGTAACAAATGTGCTTGATTTGGAAAATTGAGAAATGCATTTTGACCCTTGATGGCTAAAGCCGCTACGTCATGGGCTCGAGCCGCCATCTCAGCAGTTGGAAACGTACCAAGCCATATTCTTGATTTTTTTCTAGGCTCTCTTATTTCGGACACCCATTTACCCCAACTTCTTTTACGTACCCCTCTATATGTTATTACCTCTTTATTATTATTATCTCCAATTATTGCATTTTCATGATCAATATTATGTTTTTGATCATTTTCATCCTTACAACATTCATCATAATTTATATTTTTCTTAGGGATCTCACTATTTTTCTCTTCATTTGGAGTCAATTTCACTCTTTTTGACCCTTTGATAATAATTTTTTTACCAACTTTTATTGTGATATCATTAATGCCCATGTAGGCATTTGTTGAAATCGAGGTCGAGGAGTAAGGAGAAGAAAAAGAAGAAGACGAAGACGAAGACGATGATGATATAGAAGCAGTGGCGGAGACAGAATTTAAAGTAGATGTCGCGGAGCAAATGGGATTATGAGAGAAAATGCTTAGAGATTCATATGGAGTGTTATTATGTGCTTCCATGAGTAAGGAAGAAGTTTTGATGTGTGAGATTTGGTTTATGTGTGTTTTTGTGTAGTATGATGCATGCTTGAGAGGAATATAAGGGAAGGGTGGCTTTATATATATAATTACAACATGATGTCAAAATATATATGAATGAAGATTTAATAAAGATGGTAGGGGAAAAGGAAAACGGGTCCCCTTATTTTGGCAAAATTGAAGGTGCTACAGTTATTTTAAGTTTTGCATGTAGTATGTGGCAAACTTGATTGATGCATGAACATGATACATCAAGACTATTCCAAGGTTAAAAAACAAAAGGATATTTATATCACCTCTTTTTCTCTTTTTTTGTTTTTTTGTTTTAGTATATATACTTTGTATATGAATTTGGAGTCTTTTGATTAGGGAATATATATTATTGGGTATCGCGTGAGTTAATAACGGAATTAGGATTTTTCGCTTAGGGGACGAAAACTCTTAAGAAGCGCAAACTGTTGATGTACAGCTATAATTAAGAATCTATCCAGTATTTAGAGAGCAAGCACCGCCCCATATTACTCTGCTTGCCCTCCCTAAGTTCACTACCACTGATCACAACTATTTTAAAGATATGTTATTATCCTATAGATTAATGTAAGTTATAAAAGGGTTTTGTAAATTAGTAGAAAAGATATATATATTTAATAGATATTCTCTATATGGTTAATTAAGAGGGACAATACTACCTAATAAAGCCCTTTAATCGACAATAATTTCCTAATGAAAATATTGACACATATAATCGTCATGATTTATATGTTATTTGCATAAAAAGAATTAACCATTTCATATGTAAATAATTTTAGGATTTGTAATATAAATAATATGGTTATGGTTATGGTTATTATATATACATTGACCTATATATATCCTCGCTATAATTAAATGCAAATTATGCAATCTTAGTGTATCTTAGCTTTGATTTTGTATCTCAAGCATCATATAATAAGGCAATTTTATGGTTTACATTTTAACAACTTTGTTTAGTTTATGCCATTGAGAAACTTAAATTTATGCCATTTAGAAACTAAAATGTGGAGATATTATTCTTTTGAAGGGTCCCTTCAGGTTTCCAGTTTCAACCACATTGAGTGCCATAACTTTTGGTAGACACCCACCGCACTTGATGCATTGTTGATTGATAATTGACCCACAAAAGTTTTGGAGTATAATCATCTAATTCACCTTGTTTTAGTATATTAATTCCACATCAAGTTAGTATGATGTCATTTGATTAATACTTGTCTACCTACCAAGAATACCACAGCAAGGTTTGTGTCCCATTTTTTAGTTAATTATTCCCTCCGTCCCGGCCATTTATTTATCTTTTCATTTGACACAATTATTAAGAAAATGGTAGGGGAGCTCTTGTGGTTATACTTGCTGATGACATGTGGACAGTTCCATTGGATGATCAAATTGCTTATATGTAACCTTCCTAATATAGAATGGTAAACAAATGAATGAGATACTCTAAAATGAAAATGGTAAATAAATGACAGGAACGGAAGGAGTATATACTTTCACTCATTTAGCTTAGTTGATCAAAACAACATCGCGTGAAGGTAATCGTAATCACAATCTGAAAACCCTTTTTAAATTCATTGTTAATAATATTTTAAAGCTCTATGTATAAAGCGAGATTTTTTTTTGCTCTACATTATACTTTATAATCCGTACATAGTACTCGTATTTGTTATACGAGTATTTCGATTTTTATTTGCAGTCTAATAGTCGAAGAGTTAGATGAGGTGACAATTCATCCTAAATAAGGATTAACACGGGAAATACTTATGGTATAAAGTTTACTAGATTAATCCAATTTGGGTCATGATTCATGGATTATTAAATGAAGGGAAACTTTATACGGAGTATATACTTCCTGCATTTAACTCCACTCTACCACTTTCATTTTTACACACTATTCATGAGTCGGTATCTAATTGTAATTTTCTCTCAATATATAAGTGAAAATATATTCATGTGTGATCTTGTTTGATTCGTCTTTACGAGTACATTATTAATATCCAATTTTTATAATTTTTGCAAACACGTAGCTAACGATATTTACCGTGTAAAACACGTCTCGGCAAACGTGAAAAAATAATTTGGTAGAGTGGAGTTGAATGGAGGAAGTAGCTACTAATTTGAATCGCTTTCTTAATATTCCCTCCATTCCTTAGTGTTTTATTCATTTTTTTTACCTTTTTATATTGAGAAGGTAATTAACTTTATGAGTAATTGGTCACCAAATTGTACAATTGTCTACTTATTATCCATTAATTATAACAAATAATGTATGCTCTTTTCTCTTTAATTGTGCAAAAAATAGAAGTAAATATTTAATTAAACAAAAATAAAATAAACAAATAAAATGGAAGAATGGAGTACCTTAATAATCTTTAAGCTAACATGATAATTGTCATGTTAGCTTGAAAGGAGAAACATCACATTAACTCCCTCATAATCACATTAGTATTTTTATTAATGTACCATATTGATCATCTACATTACAACATTGTACATTATTACTTGTTGGCAATACCCCATTCTTTAGGATGTAGCACATATATATACTTTTTTATTAAGACTTCCTGAAATAATAAATTTTATTACATATTTACATGAACAAAAAAAGAGTACAACAATTACTTTTGATCTGGTAATACTTATATGTCATAAAATATAAAACAAAAAGTCAATGTGGGTTATGTAAATTTTACCGAATTACTCGCTCTATATAACAATCTCTCTTAAAAAAAATTAACCCTTTTTTTTTTCAGATTTCAAATTACAAATATTCACTAAGCCAAATAAATAAATTTAAATCGAGTATTCGAGGGTGGCTAAAAAACTAATTGAGGAAGTACCCCCGTCCCCGTATATTAAATTCTTTTCAACTTTTCACAACTATTGTCCACCTTTTAATAAAAAATATTTTTTTATAAAATTTTCCGATAAAAATATACTCCCTTCTATTTAATGTATTTTTCCCCTTTCATTTTGGCTCTTAGATTAAGGAAATGAATTCTGACCACAGAAAACACACTACCCCACACACAAATGAATTTAGACCACACAAAACACACTACCCCACATCCAAAAAAGAAAATAGGGAAGAAAACGTGAATAACTGAAAAAAGAAAATAGGGAAGAATACCATGAATAGGAGGGAGTATATAGAATAGAAAAAATATATACGAGTATATATCTTCAACCTTTGGACATGGTTTAAAAAATTACACGTAACAATAACATGGTTTCCTTGATCAATTAGTCCCCAATAACATCACTTCTCTGAATTAGCCAGCTATGATTAGTATTTAGTCTTGGTCTTATAATTCTTGCCTAACTTCCTTTGCTTACCTGTTTTATTACTTGTAAACTAAAAATTTCAGAAACAAGTAACACCTAAGTTTACTAATTAATAATATAATTAATTTAATTACTTAATATCTAATTGAAAAAAATGAAGCCAATTCATTAGATTATCAAATAATCAATTATATAGTTCAATTTGGTAATAAAGTATATTATTGTTGATTTGCAAATTGTGACTGATTAACTACAAAAGGCTAAGCTTGTTATCATGTCCTCATCATCTTGACCTATTTTAATTTGATTTTGATATGGAGGTTAGTTACAAGAAAATGACCACACTAATTATTTACCCCTTAAAATTTATGTACTAACTACTACATGATTTATACATCGTATGTATAGTGAGTTTTACTCAATTAACTTTTCGACGAGAAAGAAAAAAAAAAAGAACTAGAGTTTTAAGAACCGAATATTATAGCTTTTAGACGCAAGGTAGATTCATCCTTTATCGTCATTTTAAAGATAATTTAACTTCTAAATACGGAGTATCTTTTAACATACGGAAACTGTATGATGATGATCTATAATATAACTAAACCTAAATTAAAAGTACTTGTTTGAAGTAACAATGATTTAATTTGTGGTATAAGTAAAGAGTGTTGATGTACTAATAGAAAAAAAATCGGCTATTGAAATTCTATTTTTTAAACGGGTGAATATAGGGAAAATAAAAAGCATTTTTTGAAACAGTTAGCTAGTAAAATACGGTAAGTCACATTTTTGTGACTGTTACAAGCTTGTGACCTTTTATAACCCCTCTTTCACTTGATCTTCTACTTAATTACCCTCTTACTTACAGCTTGTGATAAAAAGTGTTCGTCACAAACGAGACTTTGTGAGTAAAATATAAAAGGGGTTCTTATGAAGCTTATTGACAATTGCAATGAATAATAATTGTGTGAATCCTTTGTTTTTGGGTGGTTTGGACAAATTATAAAGCTCATAAACACATGATATGGGATACGTATACATTTCATTAAAATAAAACGTACCAAACCTTATAACGGAGTACTCGTTTACGGCATGATTAGTGTTTTTTAGGCCACATGCGTTACTAGTCGACTGTCTTTGTTAAGCAGTCAACTAGACATCTTCACATTCTGTCCTTCTTTAATCCTCAATTAATACTTAATAGCAACTTATTTAGTAATTACTCACATAATCTCAGGTATTACTTTTTTATGGACATGATTTACTCAATTATGAACATAAATGACAACTTTACCCTTCTCATTTCAACATAAGACTTTTCAATTTTAATCTATGTTTCCCAATATATTCAACCCCCTCACTTTGTATGTTGTGCGAAAGCGTAAATACCTCGTGTTGGGCATCTGCTGCGTCAGTGTCTACGGTCCATAATAATATGATATTGTCCGCTTTGGGCCTAGCCCTCACGGATTTACTCTTGCGCTCCTTCCCAAAAGACCTCATACTCAGGGGCGTCTCAAACTTTAGGGAGGCCCGGTGCTAGAAACTCGAAGTGGGCCAAAATATTTGAAATTAGCGCTCTATGTTTAAAAGGCAAAATATGTGTCCTCATATATCCACCATATTAAGATACTACCCATTGCGCCTAAACTTTTAAAACTCATGCCGCAAATATTGTGGGAAAATGTCCGTATACTTCCCTTTAAATCATTCAGGATTATAATGAAATTATGATTATATGATTAATAGTCATAAACTAAAATGCATAATAAACGAGAGATTAGAAATAACCTTTAGTCCTTGCTTTAATGGCCTAAGAACAATATCAAAATGATAATATCTCCTAATCGTAGCACCCAAGATAGAATGAGAAATGCCCTTAAATTTGCTAGAATGTTTTTGTGAAAAGTTACTGTTAACTTTTTAACTTAATAACTTTTTAATCAAAAAACTCAAATTTTCTCCCTCCTTCTCTTTTCTCACGGCTCAATTAGGGTTTTATGAGGAGATTTTTTCTCCTCAAAATAACTACCCATTGACCGAAAATTCCAGAGTGAATCTGGACTTTATTTCGGTTAAATTCGCTTTAATATATAATGTGTATTATTATTATAAATCTCATTTGTGTTGTCATGTATTAATATGTCCATACAACATTTTGTAGTCGATACATTAATACCGGTCTGACAACATCTAATATGACAATCGTATAATATATACGTTAATTATAATTATCCGTATAATTATAATTTGCTAATTCAATCTAACATTTTATATTCAATTACGAATTAACATTTTAATTCGCATAAGCTTACATTATATATATGCTAATTAAATACAACAGTTTATATTTAATTACGAATTACTTTTAATTCGTCTCAGCTTATATTATTTAATCGTTATTAAATAATCGTCTCATCATCACATTGACTAACCTTTTAGTCAAATACACTGATTAACCTTTTAGTCATATAATAGGGCATCAATATGATTATTTTCTCAAATAATCACATCTCTCAAACACATCCTTTAGGTGTGACTTTTAGGGACCAGTTGATCACCGCCATCTGTATGACAATAACGTCAAACTTATCTAGAAAGCCAACCGTTATTGATAAACGTTAATCAACTGATTATTATACAAAGTATACCCTGTGAACCTACAGAGATTTATTTATGTTATTGCACTAACTGTGGAGGACACTGACTCCAACAATCTCCCACTTGTCCGTACAAGTGTATGTGCGATAATCGATTCTCATATCCATAATAAATTTCTCCCACTCAATGTAAACCAATTTGCAAAGTCCGTATTCACAAAGGTCGTAGTTTACAAGTGATCAGTATCAAGAGTGGTTTCCCCGACTAGAGAGTAACTTAACTGAGAAACGAATCTTTATTCGAGCATGGCCATGCATTTCAGTTACAGCTCCTCGAGTGGCCCTGAGAAATAACATAACCTGATAAGGGTTGGATATTTTCTTCAACTCGAATCTTGCAGATACAAGCGCAGTATGAAATGACCCAGTAAAAATCTACTTAGCCTCCTGTTACGGTCGACCACGAGAAAGAAACCAAAGTCACCCAAAAACTGCCTTAATCTCAAGAGAC
>JAIUZE010006152.1:0-12565 GCA_022085475.1 Heliosperma pusillum
GTGAATTATTAAATCTTAATAAAAACCCGCTTGACTTAAAGGATATCGAATTAAACTACGATCTCGTATTATAATTTCTAACATGTGAGAAATAATAATTTTATGAAAAACCTTTTAATTAAATATTTTACTCATTAACATTTCCCACTTGCTAAATATTACAAAACACTATAAAATAACAATAACTCAAAAACCGTCACATGTCCATGGAAAGAACCCACGGGCTGATTTGGGCCGAACAAGACACGGGCCTGGACTAGGCCCACGGGCCTGGTTTGGGCCTGTTTTGGGTCGACATTTTTAAAACCGTTTCTTAATATTTCCCGCATGCTTAACATATTTAAAACCCGTCAAAACAACAACAAAACAATCAAGTATCGACACAAAGCCCATGACCCATACACGGACCAATCCAGACCGGCCTGGACCGGGCCTGAACCGGCCTGAACCGGCCTGAACCGGCCTGGTTTGGGCTGGTTTTCCGGCCACCTTACACGGTTCTACCAAACAACAAACACCAAAATATTTCCAATATGTTTAATTAACAAACAACCATTTTAACAACCATCCATACAAAATCATGATTATGAACCAATCATCCAAATATGTCAAGAACACTAAACTTGTACTAATTAAAAATCATAAATAACAACAACATAAACAAAAACATAAGATATGTAACATTAATTCGTCGAGTAACTCGGAATCGTTACCTTAGCTAGCAAAAATCAAGTAGCACCAAAAATAAGAAGTAAAGAAAACCCGTCTACTAGTCTTCTTCTAAAATATACGAGTCACCAAACTCGTCTTCATATTCTTCCCTTATAAGAAATGACAAGAATAACATTATTAGAATTAAAACTTGATTTTCCATAATTAAAGTGTTGAAAACGATTTTGTCGGAATTGGAAACAAAACATACGTGGAGATGAAGAGCGAACAGGAGACTCTAGAAATATAAGTTAGGACGGATTTGAACAAGTAACGAAGGTTTTATGATGATTTTGCTCAAGAACGATGAAGAACGATGAAGAACGATGAAGAACACCAAGAACGATTAAAGAAAGTATTAAAAAGGTATTAAGTTGATTTAGTGTAACATGAAAAGATAAGTGGTGAGTAAGAGTGGAGGGAGTAGCCGTGTAAATATAGAGGAATTATGGAGTCGGGTTTTGAAATTGTTGTTACGGGATTGACTCGGGTTTTATAATTATATTATGGTAATTAATTAGATATTATTAGATTTTATGATAGTTTAATAAAATATCTAGATATGATTTAGATATTATGTTAATTAAATCAAAAGAAAGGAAATATCAAATCCTAAGAGAGGAAAAGAGACGTGTGAAATGGAGAGAAATCGGGTCTGTTTTTAAGCGATTTGCGGAGTTTAAATTGACGGATCGATAAAGTTACAAATATCTTAGATATTTGTATTAGTTTAATTAAAGTAATCAAAAGATCTAATATGAGTGGAAAGAAGGGTGTCTTGGGCGTGTGACTCATGTAAGAGTCGAGTTTTGGGTTTGTTTCGGGACTTAAGTTGACTCGGGAATAGTTAAATGACGTTCGGGTTTAAACCGTAAAACCTTTTTATAAATTCCGAATAAATTCAAAATAATTTTATTAAATTATCATAAATTCAAATAAATCTAAATAAAAATAAATTAAATTTATTATTTTTCAAATATAATTTCGGTCCTTAAATTTACGAGGTGAGTCGGAAAAGTCAACGAAAGTCAAAGTTGACTTAAAAACGGGATTCTCATGGAATCTCGCAGAAATTCCAAATACGAACTCGGAAATTCCAAATTCGACTGGAAACAATAAATTCTAATTTAAAACTTAAATATGCTGAAAAGTATCCGTAAAATATTTTCACTAGAAAAATATGGTACTTTTCGGGTTGTTACAATTTCCCCCAATTCTAACATTAACAAGGTTAGTAATCACAATCTAGGTCTCAATATCTCCAATCTCAAGCTAATAATCAATAAACAACAATATTTAAAACTTTCCCTCAATTTATAGGTCAAATAACAACAATTCCATCATTTAATCTCATTTTCTTCAAATTCTACTATATCAACATGAACCTAATCTCAAGATAATCATAATAATCGAATCTCAACAGCATATAATTATCTAATAACATTAATCTCATATTAATATCAATCTAATCACTAATTATATATTAATTACTCAAAATTATACTTAAAAGATGATAAGATAAAATCTCAGGATTCAACATGAAGATCGCTTACAAAGCATGGAAAAGATATGAGAAGATCTATAACAATGAATTACTCAACAAATCCAAAGAAATATTAAGAATTAATTAGAGGACAATTAAGAATTAATTAGAGAGATATGAGAGTTTAGAATACTAATGAAGATTTATGAAGAAACAAGAGAGAGAAACCCTTTTATATTGTATAGGACCCATGCGGAGAATAAAAGAACAAACCAGCGGTTACGACATTTACTCGACCGAGTAACACCCCACTCGGTCGAGTAACACCCACTCGACCGAGTGCGTATAAACTCGACCGAGTGCCGGCAATAAGGGTCCCCCCAAACAGTCACTCAGCCGAGTGACTTCCACTCGACCGAATCCACACCACTCGATCGAGTTATTACACTACTCGACCAAGTAACACCAATATCCGGCCGAATCTACCATTCACTCGACCTAGTAATACCTGAGTTATTATATGTACAATACAAATAAACCTAATTAAAACTCTAAAACTACAAAAGGATAAACTTATCCAACTTAATTAATTCACTACTTTATCAAAATAGGTAATAAATCACAAAATTAGGCAACCAGCCAAAATCAAACACGGTATAATCTCTAAATTGGTAACTATTTACGCATAGTTCTTCCCAAAATCAAACACCTATATACGCCCCAAAAGATAATTCTACAAAACCTGCGAAAGATCACTTACTTATTACCAAATATCACCAAATTTCTAAATCACTTGGTGAAGTAATTTAAATGCTTATCGATTGACTCGTGTATCACATTTTTTTTAAAAGCACTTATTACCCAAATCCCCATGTCTCGTGCTCTATCACACTAAGCTAAACCCAAAGCTAAACTTCTCGAATCAAGTTATCCCACAAAGTCGTTGAATCAAGCTAAAATTGGACCAAACATATAAAGGTCTAAGCTTTCCAGAAGTTAACATTAACAAACAAAAAAGCGAAAAAAAATATGAAAACCAACATAAGAATAAAGAGGGTATCTCGTCAATGAGAAATCTAAAACCATCACCGAACATGTAAAGGTCTAAGATTTAATAAATAATAAAATAATAAAATTAAATACACCAACATAAGAATCAACAGAGTACCCCATCAATGCAAAAAAAATAATCAACAGATATGAAAAAAAACCTAAGACACAAGAATCAGCTGAGCACAAAGATGACTAAAAACAGTGTACTTCTAGTAATGTAAATGGCTAAGAGATATATAGAGATTACCATAATCGATCAACACAGTCTGTGATTCTTGATTAGTGATGACGATGATGATTGAATATGGAGCCGTCCCTTTTTGTTTCCCATTGTGGAATTGTAAAAGGGAAAATAAGAATGAAATAGGGCCGATTACTATAGTAGGAGTGAGTAATACATAAAAGAGAAATGGGTGTTGGAGAGTGAATGGAGATTGAATGAATAAGGATTGAGGAGGAAGCGTAAGTGAGAACGGAGGAAAACAATACTTGCAATGTATTGTACAATTTAGCTCGGTTTTATATGTCATTTGCACTTTATACAGTGATTATGTTAGCTAATTACGTTCTTTAGGCATTTCTCGTGTTCAAATGAGTTTTTAAGAAACCATGACGATTCTGCTCCTTTTTCTATCAATCGGAGCATGTACTTGCAAACATGAAGCTAAAAGAGACGAGTCTTGGCAAGCTTAAAGGTATTCCGGGAATATTCACTGTCCTGAAGAAGAAGACATGAAGTCAGACTGCATAACTACAAAGAACCAATTAAATGAGCAAAGTTAAGTCAAGGATAAGCTAACCCCCATACTCAACTCCTATGTCTTGGAGTCAATGAAATTCAAGATTGAACATTCAAACAAGTTCTCAAAGACGGAAATCACGTCCCTTACCGGGCTTGGAGCTTGGGGATGCGTGCAAAGAAGAATACAAAGCAAAACGACGAAAGCAAGCTGGGAACATGTGTCTCCGATCGGGGACACCTAAACCCGATCTGGTTCGCAACCCCCTAGCCGCCTCTCGTTTGATCTCCCTAAGCCTAATTAGAGCTAATTAATTGTAATGAATTCACGCGCTCTCGAAGGCCTATTAAGAAGAGTATTGCAGCAATACAATACACAACTCACAATACAATATCATCACACACATTTTCTCATTTCTCATCATTTTACTTTGTTGAAATTTCTTTTACTTTTTGCTCTTTTTTAGTCTTGCTAGAAAGGGTTTGATTGTTTAGTTACTATATGGGTTTCTATAGAATGATCATGCCTTACTTCAAGTCTTAGTTCAAATTAATAAAATATGTCCATTTGGTAACACTTATCCCTTCTCATTTCAATTCATTTATCAATCTTTAGTCTATAGTTTCATTGTAGTCTTGCTTAAGTAATAGTTTGACATTGTTGTTGTCATTATAGTTTTTTTATTGATGATATATTAACATTACTTTACAAGTTTTGACTTTCATAATCACAACTTAGAATGGTTATTTTAAACCATCTCACCCTCTTAATCATAATACCATATCTAAACCATGAGTGAGTAGATTATTTTGTAGGGTGTAGGGTAGCCATGTTAGGTTAGTAATTTGAATATGTTGGAAAAAGAACTATTGCTCTTTGAAACATTGTTCTATTGCATGCTTAGATTGTAATGTTGGGTAATTATAATTCTTGATCACAATCTTTGACTAAATCTGACGTTCTTTCCTAAGATTGAAGGACGTGAACTGCAAAGAAATCTAGTTAAACGTGAAATCTCGCTAGAAGTTGATCTAAGGTAGCAACGAGCCAACGATTCGAAAGACGTTTGTAATACCAAAAAAATGAATCATTTGCATGTTTTCTAAATTCCAAATTTGACATAAAACTAATCTACATGTGTGGACCTAACTCCCTAGACCTTTTATTATTAATGTTATCATCATTATTCTCGTTTATGCTATTACATAGATTGTCTATCAACTATTGAAACTACTCAACGTCCTAGATACAACCCTTATCACAAGATTATTACCATAGTAAATCCCGCCTCCCTGAGATAGGCCCCTTGCTTCCCTAGTTACATTTAACTGATTTTAGCCTAGTATAGGGTTATTATCTTTGATTTGGGTAAGCGACAACCCACATCAACATAAGAGACACAGAGAGGAATATTTTTAAGCTACAGTGGTAAAGGGGGTTGGACTTTTAATATGTAAGGATTGTAAAAGGGAAAATAGGGATGAATACTGTAGCATGAGATGAGTAATTCATAGAGGAGAAATGGGTCTTGAAGAATGAATGGAGGAGAATGAATAGATGAGGATTAAGGAGGAAGCGTAAGTGAGAATAGAGTAAAACAATAATTGCACTGTATTGCGCATAAGAGGCACATAGTGTAACACCCCGTAAATTTGGACCGTTATTATATTTTAAAAGTAATATTTTAAATCAACTTTAAATTAATATTAATTTAATTGAAATAATAATAATTCGATAAAATATAATTTTATTTTATTTTGAAGTAATATAATTATTTTTGATAGTTTGGAAATGTTTAAAAGTAATTTAAACTATATTTAAACCTTTTTCTTTAATAAAAGAGTATTTCAAAGAAAAGTCGTAAAAATGGGATTTTCTATTCCTTACGGTCGTTGGGTAAATGGGTTAGGATATAGGGCATTGGGGTACTTAATTTTCTAGTAAACTCGTGTTTAAAAACTTTAGCGTTGTCGGAAATCGCGTTTGACGAATAATTCGAATTCCCGTCAAATCGAACCAAAACCGAGTAAAAAAAAATAGACCCAATACCCATGATCCTTATGGCAACCAGCCAGCCTTCCCCTCTCCCTTAGGTTTCATTTTCATTTTCATTTTTTCGTTCTATCAACATCAAAAATCAAAAAATAAACTTACAATCGTAATTTCAGCATAACTTCTTCGTTTCTAGTCCGATTTTCGCAAAATTTATATATTCGGAATCCTCTCTTCAAGATCTACATCCTAGTATGTTTTAATTCCAGTTTCCCTAATTTCGATTTAAGCTTATTTTTGGGTATAATTTCGGTTTATGTGATAATTGTTGTGTTTTTGTTGTTTTAAATAGGTGAAGATCATGAAGACGACTTAGGAGACTCATATATAGTAGAGGACGAAGGGTAGTAGCGGTTTTTAGGGTTTTCTCAAGGGTTACTTTCGTTTTTCTAGCTTAAGGTAACTATTCCGAGTTACTCGACGATATAATGTTACATTTGTTATGTGTTGGATGTTATGTGAGTAGTAATTTGTTAGGTTTTATTCATATGAATTATTGTTGTTAAGTTTATTAGTTTTATGGTTATTTCATATGTTTGTAGTGTTGAATTGAATTGATAATGGTTGTGTGTTGTTGGAATGGTTTTGTATCATTGTTGAGACGGGTTTTGGATGGAAAAGGAAGGAGATAGTAGGGCTGCCCAAAACAGCCCCAAAACAGGCCGTGTGTGGGGCGTGTTGGTGGCGTGTTTGCGGCGTGTTTGTGGCGTGTTTGTGGCATGTGTGTGGCCGGGTTTGGCTGTTGTTCGGGTTGTGTGTTTGAGCCTTTGTTTGATGCTTTGTGTTTGTCATTTGTACAATTGAACATGTTGATATTTTGGTGTATTAGTAATTTTTATTATTATGAGAAATTGTTGGAAATGGGTTAGCTTATAAGTTGGAATAATTTTTCCTTATGTTGATAATTTTCACATGAATTGTATTATGTTGAATTGTGTGATTTGAGTCAAAATGAGTCAAGACTCTGAGCTGGGCCAATATGACCGAATGAGTTTGGTCAAATTAGGTTTAAACCGGTCAGCCCTGATTTGACCAATGACCCGTCGCGGGACTTGGGTCGGGGATTTGTCTTTGGGGTAAGTTTGGATGACTATGGTTGATATTGAATGTTATATTTTAATGCCTTGGCCATGTTGGTTTGGAATGTTGGATTGTCATTTGATGATATTTGTATGTAGTCGTCCATATGCTAGCTTGTGATCATTTGTATTTACAAGTTTGGACTTTTTGCTCTTTTTATTGTTAAGTTGGCTAAAGTATTCACTTGGGACGAGGTCTTAAGTGAGTATTTTCAGTCATTGTCATAGATAGGTCATTATAGTCTTTGACGAGTGTATGTTCACGGCTTAATAGCCTTTGTGTTCCCGGCTTGGTGGGTTTATATCCAAGCTGGGGCATGACTTTTCTGCCTATTTTGTGAGTGGATGGTCAGCTTAAGTACTAGCCAACCCTTTGGTGGACTCCTTAGGGTACTCATGTGGTTTTATCATGAGTCTTGGGTGCGGTGGTTTTATCCGCATTTCTCTAGGTCTGCGCAGTCTAGGATTAGGGTTGAGTTGTATCTTGGCCATGTTTTAAATGTAACCTCTGAGCTAAAATACTAGCTTCCCTACCTCGTGGTATAGACTCGAGTTACAAAGTGACTATTGACTGTACTAGGAACTTATGCCTGTCTCTAGATATATTGCCCTTTCTTGTTTGATGATTCTATGAAACATAGAAGGTGAGATGCAAGCCGGCTATGGTTGATAGAGTTTGGATTCCCGTATGATATGTGACTCACATGATAGTGTAGCTTGAGTTGGTCTAGTATTCACATACTAGGACTATATGTTATTTATATTGAATTTCACATGAAAAGCTTGATGGTTTAGCCTTTAAATGGGCTATGTATTATATTTGCTCATATTTATATGCTTTCATGTTATATTAACATGACATTTCGTGGCTGGGAGAACTCGGAGTTACTCCCCACTGACTGTGGCTTTCGTGTTTGTATAAAATGCGATTGACAGGTAGGTGATGCTTATATGGGGTACACGGACGAGCTAGCGAGCAAAGTAACCTTGGAACTTAGATTGGTTCCCATTTTGTAGTGACACGTATGTCACACTTTTAGGGACATATGTCTTCCTCTGTACATTTGTTTTGTATCATTTTGTTCTTCGCTATTTATAGCGATGGTTATGTAAATAAGTTTGTTTAGACCTTGCATGTTTTGACACCTTCTATTAGGATATCTTTATAACAGGTTCAGGTTTTAAAAATTACAGGTTTTTACTCAAATGAACCTATTACAAACATATCCATGCAGTTTTTATTTAGAAATTACGTGTTTAATTTTTCCGCGATTTTTGAGGGTGTCACAGTTGGTATCAGAGCTTATTTGCTCCCAACGCACGTTTGTGCACCCTACTATAAATAACTTGACCTTGAAATAATAAACTTGAGAGATGGGTAGGATGGGTAGATTTAGGACTTTATGTTGTAGTCTCTTTGTGATTGCTATTTGTTAAGTAAACCAATGTTTTCTGTTGCAAGATGGCTCCTCCAAAAAGAACTGTAGATAATGCAATCCTACAAGCTCTTACTCAGATTCTTCAGAATCAACAAAACCAACCTGTTCCTGCTCCTCTTCCTACTCCGCCTCCAGAAGGTGCCCCTGGCACTTATACTTGGGTGGCAAATCAATTAACTCGAAACAACACCAAGACGTATGGTGGTGAAGTAGATCCAGTGGCACTCACTGAATGGTTCCGTGAATTGGAGAAGAGTTTTGCCTTGTATGAAGTTCGTGAAGGTGACAAGGTGAAATTGGCTTCTCATTTCCTTGTGAAAGAAGCGGATAGATGGTGGTCTATGACTGGTCCTACTTCTATTCTTGAACCTGGCTTTGGTTGGGATCGCTTTAAGGATCTAGTTGAAACTAGATTCTATCCAAAAGAGCTGAAACAACAAAGACTTAAAGAGTTCATGGAATTGAAGCAAGGAAATCTTTCTGTTCAAGCCTTTACCGATAAATTCAATGAACTTTCTCACTATGCCACTAGACTTGTCAAAAATGAAGATGAAAAAGTTTTCTTTTATCGTGAAAAGCTTACTCCAAAGCTTAAGAGTATGATTCGTAGAGATTCTACATCCTTTGTCTCGATCTACGATGATGCCTTATGGGCCGAGAGCTCTCTTAAAGCTATTGATGAAGAGGCTCGTGCTTCTAGTACATCTCTTGGCAAGAGGCCATTCTATCCTACTCCTAGGCCTTACGTTGTTCCTTCTAGGCCTTATGTTGCTTCTTCCATTCCCTCTTATCCTAATAAGAGAAGGTTTATTCCGAGTGGTCAAGCAAATCAAGGTGCTCGTAATCTATCTCCTAGCAACAACAAAGGACTGAAGGATCGTGTGTGCTACCAGTGTAAGAAGCCAGCACATCCCGGAGTTGGTTGTTTTGATAGGGATAGGCCTATTATATGTTTCTTCTGCAACAAGCCTGGACACAAGGCTAATGTATGTCCTGCGAAGAAGACTGTTGTTGCTACTACACCTGCTACTTCTGAGAGACCGAGAGGTCGTATTTTCTTGATGAGCCGTGCTGAGGCTGAGGCACACCCAGATATAGTCACTGGTACGTTCTTAATATTTAAAGTTCCTTGTTTAGTTTTATTCGATACAGGTGCTTCTTTGTCATTCATATCGATGAAACTCTCCGACAAATTACCTCTTGAATCTTCGCTTGGTGAAAGCACGGATATATCTTTACCTTCCGGTGACATCTTTTCCTGTTCTAATATCTATTCCAATGTTCCTATATCAATATCGGGATCTATTTTTCCGGCTAATCTCTTTCGATTCCCACTTGAAGAATTTGATGTTATTCTGGGCATGGATTGGTTATTTACTTATCATGCTCGATTCGAATGCCGAGATCAAAAGATTATTCTTAAAAGTCCTTTGGGTACTCGTGTATCTTATCAAGGAGTTAGAAAGCAAGCTAGTGTGAAGTTAATCTCAGCTATGAAAATGATGAATGTTTTGAAGAAGGGTCATCAAGCATTTCTATGCGTAGTGACTACTTCTGATTCTTCTCTTCCTCCTTTGAAGGATGTTCCTATTGTTTGTGAATATCCAGATATTTTTCCCGATGAATTACCCGGAATTCCTCCTGAAAGAGATGTTGAATTTTCCATTGATCTAGTTCCTGGAACTGGACCAATTGCTAAAGCTCCTTATCGTATGGCTCCTTCCGAATTGAAAGAGTTGAGAATCCAACTTGATGACTTGATTGAGAAAGGCTTTATTAGGCCTAGTGCTTCTCCTTGGGGTTCTCCCGTTCTCTTTGTGAAGAAAAAGGATGGTTCTATGCGACTTTGTATCGATTATCGTGAACTTAATCGTGTGACAGTCAAGAACAAATATCCTCTTCCACGAATTGATGATCTCTTTGACCAATTACGTGGTGCTTCTACTTTTTCCAAGATTGATCTTAGATCGGGTTATCATCAAATTCCAGTTCGTGAATCCGATATTCCTAAGACTGCTTTCAGCACGAGATATGGACATTTCGAATTTAAAGTAATGCCTTTCGGATTGACTAATGCTCCTGCTATCTTCATGGATCAAATGAATCGTACCTTTAGTGAGTACCTCAATAAATGTGTTGTGGTATTCATTGATGATATCTTAATTTTCTCAAAGAATGATGAAGATCATGTCAAAGATCTCCGTATCATATTAGACATTCTTCGTCGTCAAAAGGTGTTTGCTAAGTTCTCTAAATGTGAATTTTGGTTGCATCAAGTAGTTTTTCTTGGACATGTCATATCCAAAGATGGTATTATGGTAGATCCTGCCAAAATTGAAGCCGTTGTTGATTGGAAGAGTCCGAAAAATGTGACTGAGATTCAAAGTTTCCTTGGTTTGGCGGGTTATTACCGTCGATTTGTGAAAGATTTTTCTAAGATAGCTAGAGCGATGACTCAATTGTTGAAGAAGGAGTCTAAGTTTGTGTGGACCGATGAATGTGAGAAATGTTTACCTCTTGTTGAATTCTCCTACAACAATAGCTATCAAGCCTCTATTAAAATGTCACCTTATGAAGCTTTGTATGGTAGGAAGTGTCGTACTCCTGTCTGTTGGGATCAAGTCCAAAATGCTCATGTGTTAAGACCCGATTTGGTGACTGAGACCGTCAATCAGTTTCAGATCATTAGAGAGAGCATGAAATCCGCTCAAGACCGACAGAAATCTTATGCCGATATCCGTCGTCGACCACTTACCTTTGAAGTTGATGATCGAGTATTCCTCAAGGTATCACCTATGAAAGGGGTGAAACGGTTTGGTGTAAAAGGGAAGCTAAGTCCCAAATATATTGGTCCATTCCGTGTGCTTGAAAAGATTGGTTCCGTTGCTTACCGTTTGGAGGTGCCTCCGAATTTGAGCAAGGTTCATAATGTCTTCCATGTATCTCAGTTAAGGAAGTACATTAGTGATCCGAGCCATGTCATTCAAGAGGAAATTCTAGATTTAGAGCCTAGCTTGACTTTGGAAGAAAGGTCGATCCGGATCCTCGAAAGAGCAAAGTTGTGCCCCTAGTTCGTGTCCTCTGGCGTTGTGGAAATGTCGAAGAAGAAACTTGGGAGCCTGAATCTTCTATGTTAGCTAAATATCCCGAACTCTTCTCGTGAGGTTATTCCTTTTTCTTACGTATTCTCTGCGTTAATAGTCCTTGCTTAGTGTTTAGAAACCGTAGTTAGAATTTAGTTATAGCTAGTGGAGTTATTACCCTTATTATAAAAATTTTAAGCTAAAGGTGTTAAAAATATTTTAATGTTTTTCCCTGGTTTTAACGTCAATGGGTGTTAAAGCTTGTTATTGGAGACGTCCGATAATTAGTTTGCTCATTCGTTGGTGTAAAAGTGTATTTTTATGTCCTTGAATTGGAATATTGATGTTCTTGAGTGATCGACAAGAGTATCTCCGTTCCATTGAAAGGACACTTATATTTTCATACGTTAATATCTTGAAAATTTTATTTATTTGATTTTAAAAGATAGACTTATATATATACAATGATTCTTTCTTCTAAGTTTCGGGGACGAAACTTTTTAAAAGGAGGGATGATTGTAACACCCCGTAAATTTGGACCGTTATTATATTTTAAAAGTAATATTTTAAATCAAATTTAATTTAATATTAATTTAATTGAAATAATAATAATTCGATAAAATATAATTTTATTTTATTTTGAAGTAATATAATTATTTTTGATAGTTTGGAAATGTTTAAAAGTAATTTAAACTATATTTAAACCTTTTTTTTAATAAAAGAGTATTTCAAAGAAAAGTCATAAAAATGGGATTTTCTATTCCTTACGGTCGTTGGGTAAATGGGTTAGGATATAGGGCATTGGGGTACTTAATTTTCTAGTAAACTCGTGTTTAAAAACTTTAGCGTCGTCGAAAATCGCGTTTAACGAATAATTCGAATTTCCGTCAAAACGAATCAAAACCGAGTAAAAAAAAAATAGACC